>OMNW01024738.1:0-17673 GCA_900303245.1 Selene dorsalis
GAAAGAGAAAGAGAAAGAGAGAGAGAGAGAGAGAGAGAAAGAGAGAGAGAGAGAGAGAGAGAGAGAGAGAGATGGGTAGAGGCCTCTCAATAAAGAGGTATTAGATGCATCTGGCTGAAACATTCAAAGTTATAAAATGGGGGCATGTTGACACAACACACACACACGCACACACACCGACACACATTCACACATACACACACAAAGAGCGGCACAAAGGCAAGAGGCCCTGCGGAGGCTACTTTTGTACCATGGGATGTAAATTTTTCATTAGAGGAAATCCTGCTCCCTCCCTGGCCTCATCTCTGGGCTCCGTCCTGTGTCCTTTGACCACACAACCCTGACACCTCCCTGCTTCACTCACCCCATCTATCTGACCCAGTGAAGGGCGAGCAGCTCAGACAGACAGATAAGCTTCATCCCCAAAAGACTCGCTTTGCTTTACTGTCAGCCTTCCTTCTCCTACGTTTGTGTGGTCATGCCGACGTACACCGTGATTGAGGGTGGTCTACAGCCTTCTCTAGGTGGAGTGAGTGATTTGCCCTATTGCTCTCTTCTGCCAGTGAACATGGAATGATGAGATTTTACAAGTATGGACATGATACGATTCCAAATGGCGCAGGAAATGTGCACAACTCTCATGCAGTTGAAGCATATCTGCATGGTTTGGATAAATTGAGTAAACACTTAAAATAGGAACCAGCTGTCAAAAATAGCACGCATCACAAAGTGACAGAAGCCCCTTAGGCGGAGAAAGAAAAGATTTTACAATGTGCTATTTCTGACTGTTAGTCCTTATTTCCAGCGTTCAGATTATATACCTGACACTACAAATTGACATCAAAGGATCAGGTGCTGATGTGTGATGTCACCAAAGGGTACCATTTTAAATTCAAAATATTTTTTTTTTCTTTTGAATCACAACTGAAAAACACCTGGGACATTTACCACATAAAATGTTCAGTGAACTAATATGTGGGAGCCTGTGCATGTATCTACATGATGAAAACAATGATAGTGCTGCGACACTCTTCCATTAAACCAGCTGTAGTACTGTACTACCTTAAAAATGATCATCCTATGAAGTTGAACATGGCAACAAACAACTGTCTATTTACACTGAATATACACTGAACTACAACAATTGAGTTGCGGGCTGGAAAACAAAACTATGAGCTAAAGATGCTAGCAGACGCTCTGCTGAAATGAGGGGAACTGCAGATAACAATTCTCTGGAGTTTAACACTACCAGTGACACAATCATATGATCTATCATTAGAATAAACATACTGATTATAGGTGCTTTCAATTTAAAATAAATAAACAGTATAATAGATAAGACAATAAAATTCACAATGTTCACCTGCAGTGGAAAAACACTTCTAGTCATCAGTAGCATCCATAGTTTAGCACATATAATCACTTGTGTACATCATTATGATGTTTAATGAACTCGCTTTTAGTCATTCAGTTTCTTTTTCAGGGTTTGGAAACGTCACTGATTTAGTGTAAATATAGTGTATGTGTGTGTACACATATAGCTGTTAAAGAATGGGGAAGGAAAAAAAAGACAGGGTTTGTAGCTTGCCAGCAGTGTGTGTGTGTGTGTGTATGTGTGTGTGTTCTGGGCCTAGCATGCATGATAAAGTAGCAGAGCATGGGACAGGGACTCCTGAGATACAGTGGAGATGTGAGTGATTGGAGCAATGAATAAGGGGGGGACCCTGCATTGTAATTAGAAGTACTCCCCAGTGGGTTTTACCATTTTAGCATGATTACACATGTGATTTATATGCTCAGAAAGCCTCCATTGCTCTTGCTAAGCAAATTTGCCAAATGTTGCAAAGCCTTTCCTTATTCAGACGGTTTTCCTCACTGTAGATTTACTAATCATGAAGTGCTTTTGATTAAAGCTGAGCTGAGAAGCCCCCCCATGTTATCAGATTTGGGTTTTTTTTTTTGGTTGCAGTCTAAATGAGAGTTACTGTTACTATCTACTAAATCTTTCAATTTACATGCATCAGTCATCTTTGCCATTCTATTTTCATTATTTCTAGTGTGAGCATTTTGTCATTTTCCAACCATTCTCCCTGACACCCTGGTACAGTTTCCCCCTTTCTTCTTCGAGGTGGTATGTTTTTATACATTAAGCCCTGCGGTTTCACAGACTTTCCTCCATCGTCTATTTTAATCATTGCTATCTTCCAATAAAATAGACCTCATATAGATAAACTGGCAGATTTTCATACACAATATGAACAGGAACAAGGAACCAAGTTAGCCAGTGTAATACATTCATAGACATGCCCTGTAAAATCTACACTTAATTCATTATTTCGTTCCTATGTGCAGTTAGGCACTTATGCATTCATAAATTTATCCAGTAGTTTGATGTGTACTGCATGCACGTATACTTTTGTCCTTTTTTTAAAATTGACTACTATTTGAAAAAACATGCTCATCGCTCTCTGTTATAACATTCTTTGTTCCTGCAACAAAACAATGATTGCCTTGTATCAAAAGCTTCTAACCACTACACAAATAGATAATCTTTGCTTTCAGTATTGCTGCCCAGAATGTATAGACAAGATGGAAACAGCTTGAGATAGCGGGTATGGAGCTTTTACTATTGTACAGTGTTCATGTATTTCTTTCAAAATCTCTCTGAATAGAAGGCAGTGACTTGAATTGCAATGAGAAGTCAGACGATCAGTGATGACAAACAAGTGTTGAGCAGTTTTTTTTTTTCCCCACTATTTTCCCTGGAAACGTCTCCTCTTTAGGGTTCTTGTCTTCATTGCTACACTCTCTATGATCAAAATGACAGGGTATGAAAAAACAAAGGAAGGCTCACTGTAGGAGGCAAGGTAAACAACAAGCTGCGTCTCCAACCAGGACTTAGCTTCAAACCGACACCGTTTCAAAAAAATACTTTGAATCACTGCTTTTGGATGTTAGGCTATATCAAAGTTGACTGATCCCTAAATAATTTAAATTCCTCTGGTAAGAAAGAGAAAATGTCAAAATATCGAGGAGAGTCAAGGTTGATCCTACTGTTGTTCTTGTGGCGCTGTCAGATGTAAATGCCGCTGCAAATATGTGGCGTATCAGATAATCGAAGGTTCTCTGAATCGGCTGATGATGAATCTGAGAACGATGACTGTCAGCTATGACTGAGACTGTCATTACAATCATACAGATAAGAAAGGGGAATATTATAATGAAGGAAGGAAAAGTCTTAAGTTAAAGACCTTTAGCTGTAGAATCTAAAAGATGGAGAAATACTCCTACATTTCTACTACAAAAAATGTTCTAAAGTCCTGACACAAGAACAAATTTAGTTCAAATTCTAGTAGAATTCCTCGGTGTGTGACTTCTTTTTTTCTCATTGACTGCCTCACTGTCTTTGCATCTATTTTACTCTTATGCACCGTATCTCAGGGGACAACATAAAAGTGGCTTTATGGAATTAAAATGTTACTGCAGCCTCCGCCCCATTCTTTTTGTGTGTCTGTGTGTGTCTGTGTGGGGTTTATGTGTATGCCAACAGTCACAGGCAGTCAGAGATGCTCTCCCCTTCTAATGATCAGTGGCTATGGTGACTATTGATGTAGTGTGGCTCTATGAGATCATTGAGGGCTCATACTGCAAAATGAGAGGGCAGACAAATTGGCAGGCTTCCAGAAAGAAAAATGATTACTTGAAGTGTCGATTTTAAGAATTCCTACTCAAATGAAATTTATGGATCAGAAACACAGAATATAATAATACACCAAAGGATGCTAGAATAGCTTATAAGGCATCATTACACATATCAGGTGCGTATGTATACACATACTGTTGCAAAAACAAATTATTTTCAAAGAGGCTGATGGTTCATACGCACACGTTAACAGATGAAACTAAAGGATACAAGTACATACAAGTACTAAAGGATGTACATGTGATGCAGGAAGTGGTGTTGCGAGGGAGGTGAGGTGGTTGAGCTGGGGAATGAAAGTGAAATTTGCAGTGCGTCACATTTGGGGCAAGAAGGTGCGACGTTAAGGCTGAGGGGAGCAAAGCAAGATTTGCATTCAGCGGAGGACAAATCTTGGCAGGCTTGGGGTACCTGTGTTAAGAGGCTTGAGGAGAGGCGGGTATTGTATTGATGAGGAAGTCCAGGAAAGATGCGTGTGGGTGCAGGATTGTGCTCCCGTGGGGATGGTCTGTCTATGGCAGCGATATGGGGCTCAGACAGCGGATTAGTGTTTCTGCTCCATAATCAATTTGCTGTCTGGATCCCATCGCACATAACCCTAAACATCCACTCCCCGCCTGATCCTCGTTTCCTCCTTCTGCTCCCTATTTCTACCTCCACCAATTTCGCTTAATTTCTCTTTCTTCCTGTTTGCCGCTTTGTTTGCTTCACCTTCAAACCCTATTTTGTCTCCATCGCTCAACCAATATAGTAAACTTGGCATGAAGCCTTCCAGTTTATACCTTCCTTGTCTTTTTCCCCTACTACCCTCTCGGAGCCTTCCTTTTTCCTTGCATTTATTTCCAAAATATGTGTCCTTTTCCACAAGCCACAGCACCCTCTGCATTTCAGAGCAATATGAGGGGGCTTCTGAGTAATTATATCAGTGCGTGTGCGAGTGTGAGAGTGTGCAGACATGTAGAGGTTACCCTTGGCCAAGGACAAACTATTAGCTCCATTTCACCCTTGGGTCCAAGCTTGCTGCCATCTGCTCCAGAGCTAAGGGGTCATAATACTGGTTGACCAATCAATAATACATTACATGTTGGCACCGAGCGCCGGCCCTGGTTATGACTTTCTTTGCTTATTAAAAGTAAGGCACACTGGAGTGGAAATACTGTGTATTTCCCAGTAGCAAGCAATGTCACAATGTAAATAACACAAAGCAGAAATTAAAAATGAAATTTCTGTTTGCAGAAAACAAACATGTTGCCCATCAACACTGACTGTTTTTGTATTTCGCCTTCATTTTAAATAAAGTCTTAGAGAAAATAAGGTTCCTTTCTCCGAGGACAGATGTGCTGGCATTTGCTCAAGGTGTCTGTCCCTCAGTATGTGTGTGTGTGTGTGTATGAATATATGTGTGTGTCTGTGTCTGGGGAAGGGAGGAGTACTTTGAGATGAAAGCCCAGTGAGACAGCTTAGGGGAGACGCAGGGACAGCAGGTGGTGCTAGGTGCTCCTGTTGCGAATGAAGGAGGCAGAGAGAGGTTTTTTTTGTGTGTCAACAGATCAATAAGTGTGAGACTGGGAGACGACTATCCATTTCAAATTGTCTGACACAGACAGAGATGAAGGTGAGAGATGTAGTCTGGGCAAAAAGAACGACAAACCCACTGTAATAGTGGCTGAACAATAATACGGCTGCATCTGTCCAGTCGGCTTTCTCACTCTCCATTACACACGCCTCCAGGCTTTGGAACAGAAGAAATGTAAATACTGTGGCTCAAATCAGAGGCCGAGACTTGACCCCGCTAATGACACAACAGCTTGGCTTAACGCGCGTGCGTGCATATACAGTACGCACGCATACAAAAACATACACGCACGCGCGGGCGGCTCCACTGTCAGCTACTGTCCAAAGCCATCTTATTAGACCAGGAAGACTGTCACCGCTTCTGATTCCAGCAGGCACACATAGATGAGAGCTACTAATTGCCTTGCTGGGGCAGGGACGTGACTCGCATGTCACCGGATTGGCTTGGAGGCAAGGGAGGGTGGATGTGCATAGGTGACTGTGGAGCATGTTTGAGGGTAAAAGGTGCAGGTATAAGAGGGGTAAAAAAAGCCATGGGAAGTGTCTGTGTGTGTGTGTGTGTTTTTGTTTGTGCGCGTTATTATGCAAGATGAACACTTGTCAGCCTTGTGGTGCTCGATAGCAGTAGGACCTGAGAGAGGAGGCTTTGAAGGGTCCTTAGTCGCCGCTAAACTATCCTGCTATAAAAAGGTGAACATGAATCACAGTGGCAGTCTTACCTTGGCCTGGCTTCAATGTCGTGCTGAAAATGATGAGAAAAGAGAGAGAGAGAGAGGAAGAGAGAGATAGAGGGACAGAGACAATAAAACATTTAAAAATCTTTGCACAGGTGTTATGGATAACCAAAAAAAGGCAAACAACATTATTTACATCGACTTGGTCCACAGCTGTTGTGGGCTCTAAATCTGACCAATTAATTTTCGCTTTCATCCACCGGTTGTGCTCATGTAAATTCATGAGCTTTTAAAAGAAGCAGTCTGGAACAAAGCAGCAAATGAGCTGCAAACACGATTCACATGCCGTCTTTATCGTTTCATTTTGAGCGGGACGCAAAAGATTCTTCAATGTCAAAATGATGGACGTGACTCACTGAGTGCCAGCACGAAGCGCTCCGACAGTCACTGAAAGCTACAGGTTCATTCATGTGCCAAATGCAAAAATTACTATTATTCTTTTAAATCATATTTCAAATTCTGTCAGTTCCTGAGAGATGTAATTACACCATTTCACAAGGCTTGCCCATGACATTTAAATTATAGCTGGGAATTTTCTCATAGACCTATAAAACTCCTCACTTTGCATATTAAACTCACAGCTCCAGTACATGTGTATAACACTAGAAATTGCTGTGACATACTAATGTCAAAGTACTCGCTAAAACTTTCCTAATCTTCGTTGATCTGTTTTCAGTCAAGAGGACCTTCAGCCTCTTCCGGTACCTTTAATTTTCTGCCTAGCACAGACTGCACTGTTGTACCGGACCTTAACTACCAGTGCTGGGATGGCTGAGGAAGAAAGGAATCTCCATGCTGTGCTCCCAGGCAGCACAGGAGATGAGAGGAGAGCTGATGAGTGGGAGCTGTGGAGTGCTGACTGTCTGCCTCACTGACTAAGATTTGGCTCTAAATTTAATTAGCTTCAGATCTGGACAAATACACGATTTCAAATATTGGAACTCAGTGAGATTTTTCTTGATTTACCTTGTCATACACTTCAGTGGACTCAAAAGTCAATTTGTGAAGTAAGGGTGCAAAACTGACAATCACCCGAGAAGCTCTCGAGTGGCTGCTGAAAGACTCCCTCTACACAAAGCACACATTTGCAAACTTCTCTTCCACTGTTGCCTGGGAGGTGAGATGGACAGTAGCAGATTTTACAGCAGGTTATATTTCTATCAGTTGCAGGTAAAACAGAGAGCGCAATGTAAGAATATCATTAATCAACTCAGTGTGTGTAAATGCAGTGCTTTAAAGGCATATTTATGTAAAATGATGCCATTGTGATATTCTTATTAATATTATGCTTCCGCTGTATCAGATACCCTATCCTGTCATTTATAACAGCAGGGTAGAATTCCTGTTGTTCAGAATAAGCATAATATACAGTGTACATATTTGTTCAGCATCAACTTGGCAGCATACCACATCAGCCAAATTACATTTTGTTGATGATGCCGTAGAAGTAAATGTTGAACTAGTTAGGCATTCTCAATTTCTTTGATACATATTTTGATTGTATTATATTACGGCAATGAAAAATGTTATGCTGTTATTTGTGTACTTTGTTTTCATTTGGTCTAATTAAGGACTTTCGTAGAGCCACTGTCCACAAAGCTGAAAGAAATATGCTGCGAGAAAGAAGCTGACGGCTACGGAGATTTGTAATTACCAGTTCGCAACAGTGTGGAGAAAAGTCGGGCCTTATTCGCATATTGGCTATGGGCAGTTCAATGAATACCTCAACACGCGTAAGAACTGGTCTCTCGAAGTTAAACACAGTTGCTAGGCGACCTGTCGAGAGACGCCACCTAAAACTGTTAAATTTATGAGTAATTAAAAATATCAATTTCATAGCACGATGCTCTTGAACTGTTTGAATGAGAACTAATTTTCAAAACGGTGTTGTTAACTCAACAGCTGAACAGAGGAGTGTCATTCACAATTGAATTAAGGTTAATTAATATTTGTAATACACTCGTCTTAATCTGTTTTTTGTCCGGCTTCTTTGGTGCATGGTGTACATTTTAAATGACATCTTCAGCATTTTGGATCCTCATTTTTGGTAAATGACAGGAACAAAAAGCTTTACAACCGTTCCACTGCTGAGCGGGAACAGTACACCCGGCAACCACCAGATTGCTGCAATGAGTAATCAAACTGGACATTTGTCTGTATCGAACTACATCTGCTAAAAGGGCTTGTTTTTTCTATTGACATACTGACAGGTTGATGCTGAATTACTGAAAATTCTGCCTGTGCCAGTTCTTCTAAAGCACGATACCATGTACACCGAAGGTAATTTAGATACATGTTTGAAACTGATGAGGGCAGTAAAATAACCCTGAAGCACTGTGTCTGGATATAGCCTGACATTACATGTCCGGATAAGGCAACACAAAATGTCTCTAACATGTGGGACAATTTCAAAACCAAAGACCAAAAGCCGGTATACAAACAGTGCCAGAGAGCATCTGAAATTACAGGAGGAAACACCTCAAACTTATCAAAGCACCCCAAAGACAAGCACCTAGATTAATAACACAAACTAAATAACTTATCGACTGCTATTCTTTGAGGTAAAAAACAAAACAAAAAAAAACCTAACTGATTGATACAACATGTGTATCTTATTAGACAAGGTTTTTACTCTTTGACAAAAAAGGCTGTATCTCTGTAGAAAGCCAATCCATAATGCTGCCAGGCACTTACATTAACAATATGAACCTGTCAATTGCAAAAATAAGCATTTCTGGGTGATGCACTTTGATGCACAAGCACATCGCAGCAGCCATTTATCGAGCTGCAAAACATTTCTGTCCCTTACAATCATCTTTACCTAATAACATGAGAAATGAGGCAGAGGATTAAAACTCCTTTGGATTTATCCCCAGGAAATAGGGTTGCAATTAGTTCATGTGGTGAATTATTGATAAATTATCAATTTATACTGTTTTTAAAGAAATAAGATTTGACTATTCCCCAGCATACATTTATAAACTGCATGCAAAAAGGCAGAGTGCTTTCAACCCTGTCTCAGAGCAGTTCATTGGTGACCTGGGTCATGAGTCAGGGTTGGGTCAGTGGTAGAGACTTGCAGTGGCTGACTAATGAGGCATCTTGGCTTTGTTTTCATGCCATGAGGGCTTTATCGCTTAAACAGGGTTGA
This sequence comes from Selene dorsalis, assembly GCA_900303245.1. Lineage (NCBI taxonomy): Eukaryota > Metazoa > Chordata > Actinopteri > Carangiformes > Carangidae > Selene > Selene dorsalis. The sequence continues at coordinate 9,161 of OMNW01024738.1, forward strand.
GCCTCCGCCTCCATGTTTCTAAACATAATCACAGACTGAAGGAACCTCACAGAACCTCTTCAGCCATACATGGGAAAAATATCATCCAGTACAATTTCACAGTAAAGTCAGTGATGCAGACACAAGTGGGCTGGGATGCACAAAGGGCACAAGTTCACTGGTGCTGGCTTGCAGGACCATAGAAGTGTCTGTTTGTCTGTTATACACTTATTATTATTATTATTCTGTTCTTGTATCTCCTTCTTGTCTTTTTCATGTGTTATATACTCAGTATTACAATCTAGTCATCAATGAGAGTTACACATTGAGTTGTTCTGCAGGTTTGCTCGCAGTTTTTAATGAAACCGTGAAGCCTGAGATCTGATAATAATTGGATAAAGTTTTTAATATATCCCCGCTGCTCATTGGTCAATATTTTATTTCCCCCTCCGATGGCACTGTTCATTGTGTTTTTGTATGTGTCTACACCTGTGTGTTCCTGCGCCTGAATTAAAATAAATATGGGAGAATATTAACAGAGCTGGTGGAATTGTGTTGGTTTGACCTTCATTGATAAGACTCACCTCAATTATGCAGTTTATTCTTTGGGAGGAGTTTAAAAGGATGGATATTATTCAGGTGAGAAATATTTCACAGTGTAGCTATTCCACCCTGCAGGCTCTCTGTTACATGGCTGCAGTGCACTAGATTGATGTGCTTACAAAGGCAGCAATCGCTTCTCTGACTTGGCTCTGAAGCTGCTGGTGTTTCTTTTCTTGTAGAAAGTTGGAATAAAAGCACTACTTCCAAAAAGTGCTGCTGGCTATAACTGTTGCTCTCTAGCAAACAGGATTAGAGGAGAAGAAGTAAACAAACCCCCCAAACAGCAAACGGGGTCAACATATTCAAATGTGTATTTCCATTTGAACAAAGCTGAAGGTGTTGGCTGCGTTTCCAGTGTTTTATATCATGGCTTCATCCATGGATTTCAAATCCTCTACACTTCTTCTCTACGGTACTGAGAATGACTTTCCACAACAGCAGCTTTTGCTGGTAGCGGCCTGTGGTGCAGAAACAAGAGATGAACCAACTAACGGATCAACACAAAATGAATCTTTGCAAATATGAGCTTTCAAATACTTATTTTACTGTTACTAGCAAAACAAACATCACCTCAGCTCAGTTTGAGATTTCTTTATTTAATTTGGAAGTACTTACAAACTATATTACTTTTAAATGATCTGGCTTAATATCACAAACATTGGTTTAGCAGAAGTGTAGTAATGAGGCAAGTAAAGGACTGTAGTTCAATGTGCCATTTGTGGGCACAGCCACTATGAGGCAGACAGTGACAGAGAGAGTAAACAGTCAGTTACTCTATTCATCTAAACTGTCCAACAAAAATGACTGCAGGGATCCGTGGGTTCGAGTGAACTCCTCTCTGTTGGTATTCATTCACTTCAGATCTTAATGTTTCACTGTTCGAGCCATTATTATACACTTCTGCCCAACTTCTGCACAAATTATGTCTATGCACATAATCACAATCAGACACATTTGCTGGATAAGTGCATTACTGCATAAGCACCCTCTCTACGCCTACACACATTTCTCCTGTGACCATGCATCTCCAAATAGCACTACCCGTAATTGTATTACTCAATATAGTAATATACTATATTATGTAATTCGGCAATACAGCAAGTAACACATGAGAACAAATGGGTAACCACTGGCAATCATTTAGGGCCTTAATGAACCTGGCTCACCATGGATTCATTTCTCAGCTAGAAAAACAATCGGCTACTATGCCATTACTTGCACGGCACAGTATCGCACTCAAGAACACTCAGGCCTCCTTTCTTAATTGTGGTGACTAAAGAATGGCAAACTGTAAATACACCACTGGGATCTTTTATTTCGAACGGCTAAAAAAAAGCCAGCCCTTCAGTGTTGAAATGAGAGACGAGGGAGTGAAACGCTTCAGAATATGAAGCTATGTAAGTGCACTTCTTGTCGTGTTCATGTACATGCAAATAAAATAAATGCATGAACTGTAACTGCACACGTGTTCTGCTTTGGCACAAGTGCCTAACTTTGACTGACAGGCGAGCTAATAAAGAGAAAAGGAACCGTGCACCCAGCTGCTGTGATCATAGCTGCAAAATACTGTGGCTGGAGGAGAAACATAGTTGCTTCATCAGCACAGTGGCTCAGGATTTATTTGGATCCAACCACCTTTAACACACTGACGCAGGTGACTGTGGGAAAAGAAAAGTGCATTTCATAAAAATAATGCGTGCCTGGATAAGTACGGCACTTTAACCTAGAACAAAAGCTGTCTATGGCGGCGCCTGTTTACCATATTTATTTGTGCTGCACTGACTGTACAGCAGGTGCCACAGTCATTAGGGAGATATTAGTTTAAGTGGAAGGCCTGGGATCAAGCCTCCATGGCACCAAGCCCTTTCAAGCAAGCACTCCAGGCCACACCAGAACCAGACGAAGACTGGGATGAGATGCCACTGCTGACTATCCTATGCTGTAAATCATCAATCATCACTATTTACACCATGCACCATATAGTCGGTGAAACGCGATCAACAAAAAAACTGTTTTGTATCTGTCTGGACAATTGTTTCTAATTGTTTATTGACGAGAGCAATAGTGCGTGGTTTTAAATGGCAGCCCTTAGTAACGTCGTTGGCACCAAACTACCGCGTTCAAAGTTTAGATTAATTAATTATTGACCCCGCTTGCTTGTGTTCACAGCTCTAACCAGACCTCGTGATGTACCGTGACACTGTCGTTCAGGGTGTCGGTTTAGCTCAGATGCATTGTTTTTTCATATATTTCTGGCAGCTGCTTCCAATTCCTGGTTCACAAGACGCTGTAAGTTTAAATTAACTACTCAGGTGGATCCAGTATAATTGGCAGACAAATTTTTGATTTTAAAGAGTTTAAAGAGTCTACCTTGAACATACACTGTAAGAAGGATGGACATCCCATTAATTTCTTGCACAAAGAAATCACCTCAGATTCAGAGGGTCATATTTGAACACTCTTGACTACATCGGATCGGGGTAGTTTACTGAATTATGTAAAGAGTATGAGAATATGAAGGCGAAACTTTGTGTTCCAAGTATCCAAAAGCTTCAAATATCACACTAAATAAATCATGGCACGCTGAATGTCAGTCACACTGGGCTTCTGTGACATTATCAGCTTGCTAACCTTTCTACCTGCACTTTCCTGTGCGGCGGGCTCAAAATGCTGAATGCTGTATATAACCTGCTCAAGAAGCAGAATGAGGAATGAAGGATGGAAGGAAGGTTCTTCTCACCAGTGCTCTGTGGAGTGGTGCGGGGGCTGCTACGAGGACCTCCGCTACCGCCGCCGGACCTATTTCCTGCGCCTCGGCTTGTTCCAGCAGGCAAAGCTGGTGCGTGATGTTGGCCATCTCCTCCTGCAGCCGCTCCGTTTGGACAGTGATCTCTGCGATTTTCTCAGCAGCAGACGCCGTCAGGAACGCCTCTTTGAGGTCGACCAGGTGAAGGGTCCTCTTCTCCTCCAGACGCACCAGTTTGCGTAGCTCGTCGAACTGGCTGTTCACGTACTCCTCTAGCTCCTCTGTGGACATCTATGGCGCATAGAGGAGAAACAGACAGGAAAGGGAGTGACTGGATGGATTTATGAGCGAGGAGAGAAATAATGTCCTGCCATTTCAAATGAATCCAAGTGAATTATTTCATTATATGTATAAATAACTAAAATTGATCAGGAAAACAGAGAAACATAGATATACATCAAGTCAATCCGAAAGTAAAAACATAGATGAGACGAGAAAATTGGAAACGCATGAATTTAACATCCAGTGATGAAATATAGAGATATATGAGAGAACCATCACAGGATAGAGAAGAGGCAGAAGCTTCTATTTTTCACTTTGACATATGAAGATAATTTTAGGAAACCCACTGGCCTCTGTCATGCAATAGCTAATTGATAGCTTAAAGCAGATCCCCTGAATGCAAACTCCATGCATCCCATCTGCAGATAGAGACCTCAGAGGCTCCTTCTACCACAGCAAGCCATCTGTTTGGCTTTCAAGGCAAGTCGACTGCTCACCGAGATACCCTTTTAATTCCTCTCCCTGTTCCCCCGATGAGGCTCTCTTTAAATACGACTCATTACATTAAAACACCTCAATAAACAGACGCCTCCCTCCAATCCTTCCCACTGAGATGGCTCCACCTCCAGCACAGATGCTGTCGTGAGGTAAAACACCCCCAAAGTCCCTTGTCATGATCTCTGCTCCTGAATATGTTATAATCACTTCAATCTACGAACATCAGCTGCTCGCTCGCTCCTCTTCCCTTGGGCAGAATTTGACTTTTTTCCTTTCCGTCTATTTTATCTTGTTTCCCCTCAGCATCCCTCTCTCTCTACTGAAGCAAGGAATCATCAGTCTTCACTGAGGTTGGCAGAACTGAGGCCCCTAGGGGCCCAAAGTTTTATCGTGTTTTTGCCATTTCTGCACAAGCAATCAGATTCTCCAAATTGCCCATTAAACCAAGCGCGAGGAGTAACATTTTTAATTTACTTTCTTTGTATGAGCAGAGAAAAAAAAACATGCACATCGTTCATTGTAAAACAGACAGAGGGATTTAGGTAACATCTAACTGGAAAGTTATTTTCTCTCTATTTTCCAAATTTAATGCCCTTAATACATGTATGATAGAGGATGTACAATGGATCACAATTGGGTTTGACGAGCAACAGGTTCCATTTCTTGTTCAAATGCACGAATGAAATCTGCGGAAGATTGAAGAGCTTGAAACAGCTTTTTCCATATCTACTTTCTAGGCCTCTGGGATGAAATTCTTATACTTTAATATACAAAGCAATAGACGGAAGTACTTTGGATATAATAAATCCATACGAAATTATACTACAGGCTGATTAAATCTTCTAGAAGACTCATCATTTCCAAACGTGAGCAGTGAGCACTTAAAAAACACATTAAGAGATGACAAGGCATTTACTACTTCATTTGGTGCTGGGACTAGAATTTAATGCTGAAGTTGTTGCTCATTTTTTGACAGGGGTGCAAATTCATCAGGGAGCGAAAAAGCTGACAAACATGCAAGAAATTTAGTTTTTGCTCTTTCCAGCTATTGCAACTGGTGTTTGCTAGATTAAATGTCAGAACTTAGATATGGCATTTAGAAAGTGACTCTGCAATTTCTATAACTAAAAGAAAAAACAAGATGATTTCAATTGAGCTCATTTTCAGAGAAACTCAGTTAAGGTACATAAAATCAGACGACAAGTTTGTTTGCTTAGTCAGAACTGACTCTGACCCCGCTGTCACAGATGCCATGTAATGTCAGCAAATTCAATTCCGAAATTCATTTCTAAAAGTTTTGACATCTGCTAGGCTAGTCAGGGTGACTATATTGATCTGTATTTTCTTGTCTGCATAGAGCTTAAAGTAGCTTCTGAAGAAATGAAGTCACTTTGCAAAAAAAAGAGTTCAAGTCATGACCAGTAGCCTACAAGGGTTAATGTTTGCTAGATAAATTTACTAAGGTTAACCTAAATCACATACATACTCAATGTATGTCTAAGTATCTGTTCAGTAAAGGCAAAACAAAAAGTTTAGATATATGGGAGGCACTTGTGACAACCAACGAATACGTCTTTGTGGTACTTTCAGGGAATGAAGAAAAGCAGTTGACATAAATCTTAAAGAACAATGCTTCCCAAAAGCAAAGCATTGACATGAAAAGGGCAGCCAGAGGCCTATAACACATATCATCTTTAGCATCTTATCTGTCATTAATCTGACACATTCCATCACCACATCTCACAATCTCCAGGACCTCCTGCCCCTCCATCGTGTGCCTGTGGCCTCAGTGGCAGATGGGAGCCGTGATCCTGGATCAGCGCTCTTTGTGTTTGTCAGAGCAGGAGCCCTCTGCCCTTGGACCTCTCACTCAGTCACAGAGTTTCTCTGAGAATTTGTCCTGCCAGCAAGGAAGAAGCATTCATGCGTGCTAATCTTCATTTGCATTGCTGCAAGCTGAGGCCATGAAATGAGGCCTCGGGAGAGACAACGGCACACGGCTTACAAGGGCAGAGTTGGGGTGGAGACAAGGGATGAGAGAGAGAGAGAGAGAGAGTGCAGACAGAGGTAGGACGTCAGGCCAGCAGATTAAGAAAGCTCATTTCTTTTTCAAGCAAATGTTAGAAAAACAGATAAGACAAATTCATTCATCATGTCATGTCTCTAACATGCTTTGTTTTATAACAACCTTTCTCATCTAAGAAAATAAGGGGTATGCTAGCAAAAAAAAAATTCAGACCTCAAATATACCATGTAATCTGCAGTCATTCCAAACCAATATGGTTATTTCTACAAAAAACAGCAACAAGAACTATCAAGTGAAAAGTGGGGAAAAAACGGAGGAAAAAAGGTCCTTGTGACTGAAAATGTTTCCAGACAAAACTGTAATCTGTCCCTTACTAGAAATAGAAAACTTCTAATACAGTCCACCATCACTTCACATGATAGCAATATAGCGAGACACACAAATGCAATTACCTTCACACACTTCTTTACTGTTTGGCTGGCGACAGGAAATATTGTGCTACTCAAAATCCAGTTCAAGTCTGGACCATGGTCAAAGGTGTGATTCAAGACATGGGAAAACCACTGTAAACAAATTACATCACACATCCTGTTCGCATTCTGCCAAGTGTCGGCTGGTTTCAGACCCGTGTTCGCTTCCCCCCTACAGGCAAGTTTCCAATAAAGCTGTTCTCATTTAAGTGTTTTCCCTGTTTCTGTTTTCAGGAAATGGAGCAAGTATAAAATAATAAGCGAAAAGCAGCCTATTAACACTACATATAAACTTTGCACCCTTTACTGAGCTCCTGCCATGTTTTAGATTTTACGACCGCAACACTGTTTAACAAAATCACCAAGCACATAAGCTGAAGCACAGACATAAATATAGAAGCAATGTGCACAGGATCGAAAATAGATTCAACTAGCATTATTTCCTCAAAAGGTGATACTGACCTTTATTTACCTCAACTGCAGATGGCACTAGGTCTTCATTTGCAGTAGACTTGTGCCTAATTCCCCATGATTGATATATATAGTTGATCATACTGCCTTTCAGTACTTTTGCACCCATTTGCCAAGTTAAGGCTACCATACATATTAGTGCTGACTCGATATTTCCTGTAACTGTTTCAGTTGCCAAGAACCCTTTATTTCTTAGCTCGCCTTTATTGCTAAGGTGACATGTTGTGGTATATGTATTGTCTCATTTTATGTTCCTGCTCTTTCTGTTGTTTACATGCTATTCAGGTCTGCTCTTTTTTTTCTTAGATTAGCAGTGACCGATGGCTTCCTCTTCTCCCACTCTTCTGCACTCTCTTGCTCTCTTTCTTGTGTTTACTTATTCCTCTGCCTGCTTTAGTAATAATAGTACATGAAATAAAAGTAGTTTATTGCAACCCAGCAACAACAACAAAAAAAGCTGCAGAAGCAAAGAGCCAAAGCCCTTGGGAAAGAAAACAGATCAGTGTATTACTTCACACTAAAATAGCAAATAAAAGTAACCTGAAAGGAGATGATGAAATATCAAAGTAGCCTCAGGTTTTAATCTTAATTTTTTTAGTGACACATGGGCCCATCATCAGAAAAGCACAAACATTAGACAAAAATATTTAAATTTCTAGTTAACTCAATTTTAACAAATACCACCTTATTTGAAATTATAAGAGAATATCATGCCTCACTGAACAACGGTTCATTGCACTTAAATTTAACTATTTCTCTTAACTTTACCACCCGGGAGCTTCAAAGAAACAATATATATTTTTAAATATGGAGATACAGGAAAAAATGTTTTATCTAACTTTGATGCCTCTGAAGAAGAGAGAGTTCAAAAGCTTCACTTCCTTTGAACATTCTTCCCACCAAAACAGAGCCAGTTCTGCCACTTGTCTCCTGTCTGTTGTGTGTGGTGCTTTTTTTCTGAAAACAATTAAAAGAACATTAGGACCAAATGGATCTGACCTTGAAGTTGTCCTTGCCCCTAGCATTGGTGGCTCTGTTCCAAGTGAACACTACTCTTTCTCTCTCACACTCTCTTTTATCTCCCCCAGAAATTAGATTCTCCAATTTGGCCTCTAACACAAAACAGTAATACAGAGAAAGTTAATTTGAAAAACACCAGGTCTTCAAAAGCCATATAAAGTAATATAAAAAAAGGGGGAAGAAAGATAAGTTTTAAAAAAAAAGAAGAAAAATGAGACGAAATGTCTTTGGTTTTATAATAGCAGCGTTTCAATATCCAGCACCTTTTTACTGGTTTTGAGTTAAGCGGTGTCAGCCAAGCAACTTTCTAGGGGAATGATACCGAGTAATTCAATTAAAATGCTGTAAGCGGTGATAGAAAAGGAATGACAGCCTTAAAGAGCAATAGAAGAGGGGGTGGGGATAGGTAGAAAGGGAA
>OMNW01024738.1:17702-28010 GCA_900303245.1 Selene dorsalis
AAGGGATGAAGGTAGAGGAGGACAAGAAAAAGCAGGATGAATGAACCTAACAGCGGCGGCCAAGTCTTTTCATGCCTCTCCCGTCTGTTCCTCAGCCTCGGCTCCCTAAGACAGCTTTAATGTGTCTGCTGCTCTTGTAGATTTTATGAGGCGGGGAAAATGGATGTAGCCACTGCACACATGTACACAGTTGTGAGTGGGCCGATGTTGCTGTGCTGCCTCCAGATATCGGACTCCTCTCTGTGCAGCTGCAGAGAGGAGAGCATGCCCTAGACGACACCCTGCGTGGTGGAAAGTGAGTAAATAAAACATGAGAGTGGGGGTAAATGTGCTGACTACCTCCTGTCCTGGTCTGAAGCCACACCATGCTTCACATATCCTCTCCAGCTCTCTCACGATAAGTAGCTGCCTGGCTGACAGACAGCCATCTAGGCCCCTCATGTTATGTTACGCCTCTGGTTATCCATTAATATGTATGCAGCTTCATCACTGCTTTTTGCATTATATTCCATTCTCCTGTGGAGAACGGAGATATGAGCTTTGAGAGATTAAAATCCCCACACCTGCGGCAAAGTATATAATTAAATGGGCTAGATTTAATAAGCAAACAGCAGCTAAGAGTTAAATCTTTTCATCCACCTCTCACCTCCTTACAGACAGTTGCTCGCACCTGTGCCTCTCTGAAGTCCTTTAGGATGTCGGTACCATGCAATTTAACCTCCTCCAACTTCCAGTGTCTATCTATTTCTTCTCTCTTTGCCCCTCTCTCTCTCTCTGTATCACACACACACACACTCACAACTTTTCCTCACCAGGAGCAGTCACTCTGATGGTTGCCTGTCATGCATAATAAGAGACGCTGACATTTGAGAGTGCAGAGAGGACACGCCGACAAATCCACATAATGGTTCCTAACGCGGTGCCCTGTGAGTGAGCAGGTAAGTGGTTTTTTCGCCAAACACACTGCAGCTCTTCAGCTGAGTTGCGCAAAACTAAATGTCCAAGAAGTCCTCGGGGATCCATTGATATTTCAGTATGATAATGGACGCTACAGTCATTCAAATTAACCTCCTGCTTTATACTACTGTGCTCGGGTCACACATCTGCAGGTACTGAGGAAAAACCCTGTCTGCCACTGCTATCTGACAGGTTCAAACGTGGTTATAGAAACACATACATAAAGCAGAAGAGGAGTGACTGAGGGAGCATGTGCAACCAATGTCAACTGCAAATAGCTGTAGACCAAGCTGTAGATTCTGGATCCTGTTGTTCACTGTTACATCTCTTACTGCACAATACATAAACGTCTGTGGTCAGGATTTATTTTCTCTGGTAGAACATGTTCCCACTATGGCATCTGTAATGGAAATACAGGCACTATTTTCAAGGTTGACTTGACATGAAAATTCAGTTTGAGCTGCTTTTGTTTTGGGTGATGACTGTGGCGACTGTGTGTGAAATGCACTAGGCGCCCTTTTTCCTCAGACCGCAACCCGGCGAAGGTTAGAGAAAAGGGTTGAAATAAGGTTGAGAGTATTGCTTCGGCCCGTGGTGCTTATTTCACGATTTCGTTTCATGCGACTGACTGAGGCGGCCTGGTCTGATTGGCACCAAAGAAAAAAAAAAAAAAAAATCAATGTCACTTCCCCATCCCTGATTAACTACCATCACATGCTCCTGCACCACTGTCATCAGTATAAAACTGAGGTTAACCTCACCGGCGTGAGTGTAGAAGTGTGGGTGTGGGTGGATTAAAGAGGTGAACACAAGAGGTGAAAAATCTACTGCTAAATCAAACACAATAGTAATGTAATACTGTTGTGAATGTTAATATTGATTCATTACTAATATGACAGTGTGTGAAAGTGTAATGAAGATTTGCACTGTACTGGATTACACTATATTGAAAAGTGTTTTCTTTTTTTGTTTACAATTTATTTATATGAAGAAAGAAAAAAATATTAGAAACTGTTCACAATTTATCACGGTGTATAATACATTTTATCTACCTAGAGTGAATACAAGGATTTTTTTGCCAACTTATGTTCAATAAGGGTTTAAAAACAGCTAGAGGGTATTGAGTATTCAGCATTCCTCTCTATTTTATACATGACAATGCATAAGACACAGTCACTTTCAAAACAGAACCCCTGCCTTAGCACGGAAGTGCTGAGTCAAGAAAGTGACATCAACTGAAGCCTGAAAATGACATGACTCAGTAATCACACAATGATGCCATCACTCATACGCTTCAAACAGAATTATGTTTGCAGAAACCCAATAGGCAAGATCTGTGATCTGTGAATGGGGTGGCATGAAAAATATATGGATTGAAATAATTGGCTCTCATGTTTAGTACCCAGTGCCTTTATGACATAATCTCTGTCTAATCCCTCTTTATCTCATTCTAGACTGCTGTGTCTCCACCACTGCAGCGTGTATACCGCTGCAGTGCTTACTGCTATACCCACTGAATTAGAAATGAGTAATTGTTCTTGTTTTCCCTTTGCTATGGCTCCCCACGGTTTAAAACTGGGTTCAATCAAGGTTTGTTTTTAAAGACTCACCAGGAACCTACAAAAGCTAATAAGATGCGTCATTAAAGTAAAATAAAACAAATGGCATATGAAGCCACTGCAAATTATTATTATTTTTTTTTTTTTATAAAAAAGAGAACACTTTTCTGTGAAATGTGCTATTTGCAGCCAATGCAGGTACACTGATTTGCCACATGTGTTCAGTCTCTCAAATACAAATAGGGAACGTCTGGGAGATATCCTTTAAAAGAAAATCCGCAGTAAATTTAATCAAACCACATGACACAATAATACAATGAAAAGCAATGCAATATGCTACCCTGTCATTCCCTGCACGGAGGTCAGATCTATCTTTTGTTGCTGCAGAGGAAATCTCATTTCATTTGATAAGAGTTTGCGGGAGCTCATTACCAAATGAGAACAGTTGAGCGCAACTCTTCTGGGAGTTACTGTCTCGCTCGTGTAGGGATTCCACTCGGCTCTCTGTTCTAAATACAGGAGTTTGACTCACCTCAGGGTTGGCCCACTTGGTCTTGATCTTCTCAGCCATCTGCTGTGTACAGCCCAGAAGGTCATAACCCTGCCTGCTCTACAGGTGGAGCAGACAAACAGGCAATAAACACAATGAGTATTCCATTACGCAAGGGCATCCAGACAGATTCCTACTGTTTTTCAGTGGTGCAAAAATAGAAACACTCACAGTTTGTTAGTTACTTTCTGTTAATGGTTTAAATAAGCACCAGTTAATTTATGATGCATGCTTAGTTTATGGCTCTACACAGAGACTGGAGACAGCACAAAAACAAACAAACACGTTTTTGGGATCATACTTTCATAAGACACAAGAAAGGCACGGTAAATTTCTGACAGGTCATCAATCAATCATAGGTTTAAATTTGACATGCTACATGCTTTATGCAGTCTACTTTGGTGGGAAATTATATCACTACTCCCAATGATAAAGGATTTCTTTCACATGAATACACTGGCTCAGGAAGCAGGATAAAAGCTAAAGTAGGTTTAGAGTAAATAATGTGGCCCCGGGCTGGGTGTGTCCGTTTGTGTGTGGGTGTGTGACCCCTTTTGTTTCTCATCAATCCATATGCGGCCATGATGTAAGAGTAAACCGGTTAAGTGTGCTGCTCTACTTTTGTTGTCCACAAACACACATGTTCAGTCAGAGAACCATCAGGGTTGTTACTACAGTAGCTAAATGTGCCAGCTTTGCGTGAAAACTTTCAAATGAGGCTCTCTGAGATTTTCTATTACAGTTTATTTTAATGTTAACAAACAAAACCCCCTTGACTGCTCAAAATATTTAATCCAAAAATAAATTCTGGTTTCTGATACCATCACGGCCCTGTTAATTGGCCCTCTGTGCAATCCAGAGGTGTTCAGAGAGCTGATAGTATCTGACTCAAAACGGTATTATAATCATCACAAATGCTCTGCTCTGCAGAACTGAGCCCTCAGTGATGATTCTCCAAATCCAGCACAACATTAACCCAGTTTTCTGGACCAGCTGCAGTGCTGCGCTGAATGACTGGTGACTCACTGGACCTATTACAGACACCTGCAGCAGAGAGCCATCTAGGAAATGAAGGAAGGGTGCAGCCATAATTGGTGCCGAGCCAAACGGACATTGAGGAGATATTCATTATCTTCGATTTTCCTTTCACGGTTTTCATAGAAATTATTTATGTGGCTGTATAATTTAATCGATCTATTAATGTCATGTAGGTGATCATGAGACATTGTTATGTTTAAAATGATACACCAAGCTTTAAGAGCCTGAAAGACTTAAAGAATACAGCGCCTGCAGCTATTAGCATACTAGTTTCTGCTGAATTTGAAATACAAACCAAAGAGGTGACGCTCTGAATGCATTATGTTATACACTACAAAGCTGCAGATGTTGTGGAGCATGCCACGGTATACAGGGCATACAGTAAATGACAGAGCATTAGTCTACTATATATAAACCTGTCATGTTCTGACAGTGTTACTTACCTTCTGCCACACGTAGGCCTCATGCAGAGTTATGATCTCATGATCCTTGTGCTCACCCTGCACTGCACACACCACGCAGATTATCTTCTCATCTGGTTTACAGTAGAGGGAGCCTTCCTGCCCATGCTCCTTGCAGCGCAGTCTCTCCACTGTCACAGTATCCCTCTTTCCCGCCTCTCCAGCAGCCATGGCGTCCTGCCCTGCCTCTGCACCCTCAGCTCCATCACCCAGTTCAGCTGCCAGCGGCAGACCATTCTGGGCTCCCGCTCTCAGCTCAGCATCAGCATCAGCATCCTCATCTCCATTAGCCACTACCACTCCGAGCGGTGCCATCTCCTGATTTGCGCCCATTCCAGCTGCCCTCTCGGCATCGGCCTCATCCTCGGCTCCACTTCCAACTCTAGAGTCTCTGTCGGTGCCAGGTCCATTAGCTTGTGTTCCCTCATGGTTATAAGGCATTAGCGGATGATGTGTCCTGCTGGCATGTCTGTCAGCGTGCACGGGGCAGAAGGCAAAGCTGCAGGCGTGGCACACATGTGTGGCTGGTTGGGCCTCGTCAGGCTCGCACTCATCACATGAACCATCCATCTGTGGCAGCTCCTCCTGTTTCACCCCCATGGCTTCTTCCTGCGGTTCCCCTCTGTGGTCCATGGCGGCGGATAATAATTCTTGGGATCAGAGAAGTAAGTTATAGGAGACACACAAAGCTGAGGACAGGGTATTAATAGCTGTGACCTTCGGTGAACAGCTCTCATATTTGCACAGGGGAAAGTCCAAGATCCTCAGGACTAATCCCATCTGATATAGTATTCCCACAACAGATGATATATGGAGGGAGGCAAAGTCCACAGGAAACAACATTCAGGGGAACATTATCACACATGCAATACACACACGCACACAAATAAATGCATCATTCTGCAAGGGCAACAAACACGCAGACCCCATCTGCAGTCACTGAACTGTCTTTGTGTGCAAACACACTGGCTGTGTTTACTGACTCACAAAGAGAAGGCGCCGAGTGTGTACGCCTGTACCCTCAGCGTGACCAAACACTCACGCTCTCCTCCTCTCACCTCTCTCGCTGTGTCGTCAGGCCCTGACCTTTTCAAGTTTTGTTCTGTCTTAGTCTTTTCCTCTCTCCACCTCCTCCATTCAGTCCACTCTGCAGGAGTGAGATCAAGGGAATAAAAGGAGCTCGTGGTGCACACACACACACACACACACACAGACGCATAAAAAATCTCTTTTTTCTCCTCACTTTCTCTTTCACCTCGCAGCCTTCCTCTCCTGAGCTCTGTTTGTGCACCTCTCCCACTGCTGACATAAACAACCGCTAGAAAAAGTGCTGTAATGCAGAGAAAACTCACCCTATTCCCAATTTTCACCACCCAACCCTGCTGTTTCTCTCTGTCTCTGGCTCTCACCTTCACACACACACACACAGGCATTGTCTCCCTCATCCTATGGGGTTTAACAGTTTCAACTCACTGCAGTGTGTACTTACTCGTCTGTGTCTTCCTCTCCCTCCCTCTGCTGTCTCTGGATCTGGGGCTTGTTTCGAGGTAATGCAGAGAATTAGCTTGACGGCTAGCTTTCCTTAGCACAGCCGCTTTTGCCTTTGATTTCTGTTATGGGGCTGTCGACTGATCAACTTTGACTTTATAGCACAAGAGAGGCTGTAGCTCCAATCCAACAGCGTTTACTTCCTTATTTTCATCAGCTGCTCTCTGACTTTTTTTTCTACTTCCTGCTTGTCGCGTCCTGTGTGTGTGTGTGTGCGTGTGTGTGTGTGTGTGTGTGTGGGATCGACAGAGACACACAGAGGCTGAAGAGGGAAAACTCGTCTAACAAGCACAACAGAGACTGAGAAACTCCAAACCGGAGACAGGTATATACGCATAAACATTAAAGCACACGCTTGTGAAGCTAAGAGTAGTTCACCATGTGTTAAGCCAGCGCTACTCTTTTGTACACGAGTTGTTTAAAGTGGTATACGTTGATGTGAGGCTACATGTGTGTAACTAACTCAACCTAAGCAGATAATGACATTATTTCAGCAATTCAGAGGAATAAACGGTGCGAATTTTAGCTAACGTTGTAGCATTTGAGCTAACGTTAGCTTAACATTTTACCACTGAAAAAAATGCAATTCAAACGAATAATGCCCTCTCAAAACCTGTTCAAGAGCAGTTTACTTTGAGGTACCACTCTATCACTGTGCTGTAGAGTGCTTTCATCCCCTCTGCTAGTGAGAGTGAGAGAGAGATAACTCACCAGAAACTCGATGGGGGATAGATAAAGCCTGCAGCTACCCGAGGTATAATTTGAACCTTCGTAATAACTAGGAGTTTTAACTGAGTTACAAAACGACCACTTTCATTGAAATAAATAATTAAGCCGTGGTCGTCTGAACACTGTAGGCATTTTAATAAGGCTCAATATTTTTCCAATATTGTACAAAGTTCAAGCTCCTTGTCTTTCAGTGTTAAATCTGGTTTTATTTTGACAAACTAAGCCACCTTTTATCGCCACGCAGATAGACCTTGGATGGAAATGGAGGGCTGGCTTTGGCTGTTTTCTTCTCTTATCTTTGTTTGTTCGATTAATTAAATATAGCATCAATAATGGCCTGAAAGGTACACCAAGGGAAAGTAATGATTACGAATAAAATCAGGTTGTTGTAAAAAGGCCATTAGGAGTTTTAATTGCTGGCCTTTCTTCTGGTTTATTGTTGGTCAGTTTACTTTCTGCTGTTTTTTTTTTTTTTAAGATTATTTCAGTATATTTTAATTTAGATTGAACAAACATGTCTCAGCCAGTGGAAAACCCATTAAAATAGCTTTGAAGGTTCCTGTGAACATTACATAAGAAGCGTGGTCAGTAGTCAGAGACCTGATGTGACTAACAATTCGTCTCTGAGACAGAGATTTGAAACTTCTCTCGAAAGTACAAAATATTCAAATGTCCAAATTTCTCCTCTGTTTGAAAACGGTGACTTAATTCAGTGATCCAAACATAATCATCCATGCAGAAATTGTAGCTATATAACCCATAAAGGCAATGACTGATGCCTGGGAATGAGATTATACTCCCATGTTCTTTGGGAGGATAAGGTAACCTGAAAATAAAAGCAATATGATAGCAGAAATAAGCAGAGAATTTTATTGATCATACATCTTTTTATATGAAATTTCAGCGGAGAGAGTGACAACTTCCAGATCATACATAGATGTGTTTATTATGAATACAGGAAAAGCAAGCGAATTGTAGATTTTAGCACTGGTGTTAATGGAGAGTTTCTAATTATACTGACTGCATTCCCCTTCTGTTCACATCCTTAACCTCCATAAACAAGCACTGAGAGACAATGGAGCAGGATTAGAGGTCTGGAGAGAGAGAGGGACAGGGAGATGAGGAAAAACAAGCTGTTCTCTGTACAGAGATCTAAAGAGGCTATTGAGCTGGGCTTCACACAAGCAATATTTGGCAAATAGTAGTTGACTGTTACTCCAACTTCAATGGCACGCCATAACTAATCAGAAAAAACATTCCAAATAAGCCCCCGGCATCCACTTGATATGGATGTTGATGCTATGTTTGCCAAATATTTTTGAGCTGTATTAAAGTGGATTAGTCTTATGTAAAGATTGCCACCAGAAGATATGTACCATGTAAGACTATAAACAGAGAGGGAAAAAACTGTGGAAATATTGGCAAAATCTAATTTGCCTTGGCATGAGCCTTGCTTATGTCATGCTGATGTAATGATTCAAACTAAAACTGTGATTCCAGAGAGCTTTTAATAGTAACAGATGTTATAGTTGTAGAGCACGCACTGTTCCACATCACACAGCAAGATCACACCCAAACAGTGCTACCATTTTTCATGGCCAAGGCAAAGTGAAATGGTCACCTGGTTTTTAAAGTCTTTCACTGCATTCAGCTCTGCTGAGCAGCAAGAGACAGCAACATCTTGCACTCAACATAAAACTGAAAACAATTAACAGGCTCATTGACTTGCAATTCATTAGAATAAGCACTCAATATAAATCCAATATGTGGCTACTGATAGGAATTATTCTTTCTCTGCCCAGGGATTGTAGGGAAACAAAATGTGACAAGCAATAGGAGCTAAATTTGTTTACCCAAATTGTGTTTGTGCGACTCAGAAAAGCCTTTGCATAGAAGCTGGCAACATAAAGAACATCTAGCTCTCAGAAATGCCCGCTGAGAGTTAGGGGGAGAGCTTTGGCAGACGAGCACAGTAGACAGAAAACACTTACCTAATGCCTCAGATTTAACATTGTTTTATTGGCATGAGGTCAGTTGTTGGTCTCAAGATAAAATGTCCTTCAGTGCAACAGCACTAGTCTTTCAGAGGGGCAGTGCTTAGAGGAGGTAGCATCTCTCCCCACTTATCTGTTGATATTTTATCCTGTCTCCCAGTAAATAATTTGCCCTCTGGATCATTCTCTGGATGATCTTGACTTTTCCACCACTCACTCGCTTGTCAGCTTTTCATAGCCATGCAACATAAAACAGAATCAATATGCTGTTTTGTGTGGTTATTTGTGGATTCCTGAAGCCCATACCATAAAGTAGGATGGATAAACTTTGCTGAATAAAACTTTAAATACCACCGACCTGATCTGGATAGAAATAAAGAGAAACACATTTGGCCTTGCAGTTAAATTAGTGAGGCTGCTTTGTGAGATAGGCCCTTGGTGCTGCACATACTTGTCTTTATAATTTGCTCTCCTCACCTGGCCTATTTGTCAGATAAGGCTCATATGTAAGATGCATGTTTAAAGAAAGCACAGCTCCACTATCAGCAGCTACAGGGTAGGGATCATTATTATTCACGTCAAGTGTGTGAGTGTCCCATTGTCACGTCATCAAGTCAGTTTATGTCCCCACGTTGTCAGTCAGCATCGATGCTGACTTTGCTTAAGCAAATTACCCACAGTTCATAGCCGTGTCAAATACAGGGGATGTTGTCAGAAGCGCTGGAACATATCCGATCCCGGTACCTGTTCCTCTCCCGAACCGGTTCTGGTACCGGTTCGGATTCCGGTCCCGGTTCTGGTTCCGGTTCGGGTTCCGATTCCGGTCCTTCTCCCGGTTCCAGAACCTGGTACCGGTTCCGGTTCTAGTGGTCCTGGTACCGGTTCCGGTTCGGGTGGTCCCGGTTCCGGTTCGGATTCCGATTCCGGTCCTGCTCCCGGTTCCAGGTCCTGGTACCGGTTCCAGTTCGGGTGGTCCCGGTCTCGGTTCTGGTTCCGGTGCGGGTTCCGGTCCCGGTTCTGGTTCCGGTTCGGGTTCCGATTCCGGTCCTTCTCCCGGTTCCAGAACCTGGTACCGGTTCCGGTTCTGGTGGTCCTGGTACCGGTCCCGGTTCCGGTGGTCCTGGTTCTGGTTCCGGTTCCGGTCCCGGTTCTGGTTCCGGTTCGGGTTCCGGTTCGGGTTCCGGCTCGGGTTCCAGTCCTATTCCCGGTTCCTGTAACGTCCGGGTTCCACTGTGGCTCTGGTACCGATTCCGGTTCTGTTGGTCTTGGTTCTGGTCCTGGTACCGGTTCCGGTTCTGATGGTCCGGACCGGAACCCGAACCGGGACCGGGATCGGGATCGGAACAGGACAGAGATTAAGGGTTTTGTCATTTAAAAAGTTTTCTCAACTAAAGACATCACCTACAGTCTGAAAGGGGAAAATATGTTATCATTATTATTGTTTTAATTACTTGAAGCAATTATGCCAAAAT
>OMNW01024739.1:0-23968 GCA_900303245.1 Selene dorsalis
GAGGCAAATCTGACACACAGGCAATAAACATGTAGCCATAGAGGCCGGGCAACATACATGACTCACATCGGGGAGGGGGGGGGCTGTTTATGTTTAATTTCTTAACCTGCTGCCAGTGTTCAGTTATTCTTTGAGAGTGAGTGCCTTTTTGGCCAAATAAAAAGGTGTCGAGCTCACAAGAGGAATATGTTACCTTGCTGGACCACGAGAGGTGTTCGAAGTATCGTCTTTCCCATTGGTCCTGTCTGCTGGAGTGGGGTTCGGATCACTGTCATTCCTGGACGGATCTGACTACCAGCTGCCAGAACCTGAAGGGATATTTGCATCAAGACATTACTAGTAATTATAATTAAAACAAAGATCTGGTTTCAACATAAATACACATGATTTCTTATGGTAAAACTCATATAAAGAGAAACTACGTATGATATCTGCTGAAAATGTTGTTAGCAGAGAAGGCAACAGAAATGGAGAGGCATTGTATTTACTTTTTTACAACCAGACTAGAAAATAAAACAAAGGCACACCAAAGAAGAGGAAAAACAGGACGGTAAGTTAAAATGCACAGATTATTAAGGACAAAAGTCAAAAAGTGAAAAAACTCCTTCACTGATAAGATCAGAACAGAGGGCAGCTGTACCTGTTGCTGGGAGCCGGGGGTATTGGGCCTGATGTTGAGCGTTGTAGTGCGGGGTTGGAATGTGGTGTAGGTCTGGGCGCCACCCGCTGTGCTGGATGGGATGATACCCAACACTTTCTGCTGAACCACACCTGCAAAGAGAAGAGGAGTAGAAAGACAGCAGGGTGAATGAGGAGCACGAGGAGAAGGCAGAGGAGCAGTTTGCCACTTTGAAATATTAGGTAAGATTAACTCTTAGTTCATAACTTTAGCAAATGGAACAAAAAGAACAAGGAGGGATGTATCAAAATGGCATTGGGGGGACATGTGGTTTAAAGTAAGCGAAAAAGCCAAATGTTGCAGGGAAGGGGCAGCTGGAGTTTAAAGGAATGGATAGGCGCAAGACGTGTGATTTAAAGACGCAATCCGGTAACATATCTGGCTGCTTGTCAACTTGAATTTGATCAGTGATGTTTCTTTTTCACATACCTGCCCTTTATTCCATCAAACGTATCCACCAACGTATTTAAATACGCTCAAACATCTCTAATACAATTACATGTTTGCATGTTACAAGTGAGCGGTTGTACGGAGCTGCTACATTGATGCGACTCAGTATATTATTTGTGGGCTTCGCTCCTTGCTCGATGGCCAGCGTTTGATCACAGCGACGGTAAATATTAGTCGAGCAGGTAAACAAAATCTTCAAAGGCTCACTGAAAGCTTAGTTGGGTTCCCCCCAACATATCTGAACCCCCCTCATACATTATGCATGAATTCAGACCCTACTTTTAAACTTTCATCTGACAAAGGCAGCGTTTCACATTTGTCTGACAGGCTCTGTGCCTTCATGAGCTCACGTGAAGCTGATGGCAGAAATGGAAACCATGAGAGTGTTGCTCTTTTTCCTCTGCTGCCTTGTTGCTGCGGTTTTTCGACCGCAACCGAGCAGGTAAACCTATACATCAAGGTTTTCCCTCTTCAAACAGGGACGCTAAACCCGGTCGTAAGACCCGGGGAGTAGCTGCTCTGGTCGCACACATCAAACACTTGTTTCTATGGACTGGCTGTTTGGAGAGGTCGGGGAGTTGGGACTCCGGTGAGTGGAGAGGTACACTTTTATTCACACAAAAAAAAAATCTGAGGGAAAAAAAGAAAAATGGAATCCCACTATAGAGGGCTACCTGTCTGGGCAGCAGACCTCAGGGTAAACTTGTTTTCCTCTCTAACTTCCTTAAGCCGTTCCAAAACAAACAGGGCGCCCAACAGTCATGCTGGATAAATACACATGTCCATTAAATGGCTACACTCCACCTGAACTTAGTTTCTCCTTCATGGTAACTTCAAAAGTTAAGGAAAGTCACTTTCCTCAAATCCTTGGTGAATATCATTCTCTTTTTCTGGTGATTGCATGTACATATTAAAGAATACATTTATTACACATTGAGATGCTCTTTTTTTTCCTCTTAATTGCTCTATTGCTTTTTGTTGGAAAATCAGAATTTATTCAGTTTTTGTTTTTCCTTTTTATTTTGGTAGTTTGCCTGACAGAACAGGATAGAAATGAGGAAAAAAGGTCAATAATTGTTCAGGATGTTTTAAGGATGTAAACCTGTACAAATGAATCTATCTCTATTACTTGATAGAAACATTCCTAGATTCACCATGTTTTTGTGTCAGTTTTTGAATGAGCTGCATTGTCATTTTGAAATGCCGTATTCAATTTGACAAAATACGGAGTGTAGCCGGTGTTTGAAGTAACTGGTTTTGTGAACACTGAATCTGACCTATGTGACCCAGGCGAGCGCTGTCAGCAGCTCTAATGGAGCCTGTCAACGTGTCAGACCACCTCTACCCAGTGTTGAGCAGCATCCATCATCCGATAGCTTGACAGGGCCACAGACAGGGCAGGTGCTGCTCAGTACAAACCATCACCTCATCTGCGGTGTCAATATTGACATTTAAAAAAAATACTTAATAGGCACCTAACTTAAGATAGCTCAACTCTGAATCCACAGTCTGGATTTAGATCCTCAGACTACACAAGTCTACCGTCCTGAAAACCCATCCAACCAAAATAACAGCTTTCTATTAGATTACCATGCCGACAAGACACAACCAGACATGATGTGCCACGCCAAGCTACGCTGCTGACTCACAGGGTTGGCACACAATGGGCACTGCAGCGGGGATGGGGCGGAGCGTGCTGCCACAGTGGCACAAAAGACAGTGAGCGACTGGCTACTTCTCAGATGGCAGCACCTTTCACATCTGTGGCATCTGGAACCAGATGGAACAAGAGGCTCACTTAAAGCCTCTTGTATTGCAAGGCTTGGTGTAAGGTTTGCAGTTTTTCATGTTTAAATTTGAAAAATGTGATGAGTAAATAGCAAAAATGCTAATCACATCACATCATCCTCTACTATCCTTACCTCTTGTTCTGTCTATTACTTAATTTATTTTCAGGTTTATGCTGTAATGTCTCTTAAAGACCTCATACAGAGAATTAAGCCGATGGTAATCAGGAAGGGTGCTGTGACTCTGAGGTCTGGACCTCGGCTAAATGAAATGCTTCATGCATAATTTCAAGTGCATCAGAGCAGCGGTGAAACCAACTGTGACAAGTGTGACTGATTCAGAAAAAGTGTTTAATAGAGGCCCATAGTTCTTAGATATGAGGTTTTCTACTTGTGTACTTGGCAATCAAGGATAGAGGAATTTATGTAGATATGCAAGTTACTGCAGATTTCAAAACATTTGGGTTTGCGGTAACTGGCACTGATGATATTCAAAAAGACTGGGAACGGCTCGGTCCTTTCCGGGCGACACGTTCGTGGTTGGCACACTAATTTGCTTACACAATGCCATGCAATTAACCAGCCGGATCTAATTTGACCTCTTTGACACATTTGAAAAGTTTCAGCTGCGGGGGTTGAGGTGAAGAAATGAAAACACAAATGCATCCTGGAATGGCGGCGGATGGAAAGAAACATCTACGCTGAATAACTGTAACTTGTGCTCTCTGTTTGCTTCAGAGGTGTGACTTATTCAAATCTGCCTTACCTCCTTGTGAAGTTGGCACGTTGACCGTGACGATCTTGCTGTTGGCGGGCAGCGGCAGCTTGGTGGTAATTACCTTTCCACCCACTGAAGTTCCCGTAATCTGGAAGGTGTGCCCACCAGACGTGGCCACGGTGGTCTCTGTACCGGCCCCTAATAAAGCAAACAGACAGAAAGCATGTTACTACTGTCAATCAGTTAATGGTTGCTGCTTCTAATTAACTGTGATGACTACGATGGTGATGCTGCTGGCTATGTTGAACACCAATCTGCTCCAGCACTCTCATGAAACTTTACATTTTCATGAAATAGAAATCAAGAGATTTGTTGTCAGTAGTTACACTCCTCCATCAGGTACCTTGTGTGGTTTGACCCTGCTTCACCCAGGTGGCAAATGACTGCTGGAAGTTCTTGTTCTGCTGGAATGTGACGGGGGTGCCCATCTTGGTGGACAGCACCACTTTGGTGGTGGGGGTTCCCTGGCCGGACAATGAACCCACAATGACTTTAGGTGTGACGGCAGATGTTGCAGGTGTGCCTGTTGGAGTAACTGTGACTGTGCCGGGCTTCTGCTCCAGACGTTTCTGAAACGGTAAGTGACACACATTAATGTGCATAAAATAGAGAAACTAAAAGCCAACACTTACAAGTAAAGATGTACACTGGTTAAGAGTGAGACATGTGACATGTTTGTTGTCTTGGCAGTAACTGCTCAAAAAGGTAAAATACACAAAAGTCTTACTACACAAATGGACAAACAGGAAGAAAGTGACCTTTGGTAATTGAACTAAACCACACTTACTTTGGCCTGCTCTGCTGCCTGAGCTTTCTCTTTCTCCACCCTATAAAAGAAAAAGGAAGCCAAAAATCTCATCACAGCCTTTACAAATGGAAATTGGGGTAATGTTAATATCACCGGTTAAAAAAACTGAAACTGAAGCTTGAAAACAGGCTTCACACAAAAATATTGGCAGTTCAATCTCTGTCTGTGCAATATGACAAGTTTCTAAATGGCTATAGCAGTTTACGTGACTGATGCTACGCAGCAGGTGTAGCCAACACATGCTTAACCGTCATTAGCCTTGGCCCTCTGACCTTTCTGAGAAGGCTCTGATCTCCCAGAGGTCCAGCTCCTCCTCAGCCACCCATGTCTCAATCACCACTGGGCCCGTCTGCTTGGCAGGCTCAGGCTTCTTGGGGCGCAAGGCACTGGAGCGCAGACCCTTCCTCTGAGGGGTGTGGGTCTCTGGGATTGTGGACAGACGAATAAAATTAGACTGTCTGGATTTGTTGTTGGACATTTCTGTCATCATCAATAGAATAATATTACCGACCAGAGGAGGAGAAAAGCAACTGATGGACAAACATAAAAACATTTGATTGAATTCACACATTTCACTCAGCTCTAAGTGTGGTTTTGTTTACATAGCAGCTGAAAGCATATTTCAGTCTGGTCTCTTAAAATGCTCTCCTCGGTGTTGGGAATAAAAGCGCCCTAACCTTTGGGAGTCTCGGGCACTCCAAGCGGGCAGATGATTTTGCGGATGCAGTACTCTGAGCGTATGCCGTAGGGCCCCACGTCACGGCGTTTGATGATCTCTGTGGTGGTGATTTCAGTGTCCGACGTCTCTGTAGCAATGAGTGGGGATAGGGCTGGGTTGGTATGGTGATGAGGAGGAAAGCCCGAGAAATGGAGGGAATGTTCTCCAACATAAAAACAGTGACACCCAAATGAGACTGAGGGCGTTTTGGCCTGTTTATTTTTTCAGGCTCACACAAGGAAGGAGAGCCCAAGCAAACACAAGAATATATCAAATGTTTTATCAACAGTTTCTCGGGGAGCATCAGCTGCATCCATCTTCCACCAAGCAAGTGAAAATTCATTAACTTGTGAAACAATTAATTCCACTGTCAGCAGCTATTGCTTTGTTGCCCTTAACCCCTTCCTTCCAAACTGAAGAACACCTTTATCATTTGCTGATTTAGGTGGGTATGGGAGTGGGGGGAGGGGGTTCTACCTGTACGGGTGGTGCCCACAGCAGCGGATGGTTTGACGGCCATGTCATCCCACCTCAGACAGGCCCACAGGAGCCTCAACATCAGACTCACACCAGCCAAAGACTTCACAGTCTGCAGACGGTACCTGTAACACAACCCAGAGGTTCAAGCATTAGTCACATTCAGTTACACGTTAACAATGTCGCACCTATTTGCAGCTGTATTGAAGTGAACTGAGATATGGAAACGTCTGCTCAGTTTGCTGAAAACTGGGAAGATAGAAACAGAAGAGTAGCTGCTCCACAGCTGTGGGCTGAAGGAACGTTTGCTGGCCTTCACCACTGCCTAGTGTCGTGATGCAGTTCATTCGAGCGGTTCAACTGACTCCCAGTGAGTTACTCAGCATCACAAAAAAACACATTGCAGTATGATCATGAAACAGGAAGAGGCCGAGTAAAAACAGACTGAGGTTTCTGGTGATGTTGCTGTCCGCTCTAGAGAAACAGAACAACTGGCTGCCATCTTTAATAACTCATTTTAAAATGCTCATTTGGTTGAGGAGACGATACTATCCCCGACTACAAAAGCACACAGACAGAGTTCAAAGTGGGAGCATGTGCATATTTCATTTGGTTCTTTTTAATTTACTTAACAGTGCTACAGACTGCTCTCGGTGCAGCCTTAGATGACAGCATGATATCGGTGAATTATTCCATCAGGTTTTATCTTGAAAGAATAACTCCTTCCGTTCGTCATTATGGCCGTGGCTGCCAGCAGTGAAACTTGTCACTTTGGATATGGTCATGTGAAATATTTTGAACAACATGATCATCACAAGGCTGTGAGTGTTGTATGGGGTTTGGTAGATATGCATTTTCCCATGTGTAACTGCAGGCGAGGGAAATAAAAATCCCTGGGTTGCAGGGTTGGGTCATTGCACAAAGTGAACATCCTGACACTTCTCCGACCGCAGGATGATTCACGTCTACTTCGGAACTCTGAGGTCCGTTCAAAATAACCAGAGGTCCCTCTGTGACACCCGGCTCAGAGCCACAACATCGCTTCACGGCCAAAGCCACAAACGACAGACAGGGAGACAGAAGACATAATGAACGACAAGTCAACAGGACGTGGCACTCGGACAAAACCAGGAGAGGGTTTAAAGGTGAATAATGAAGAGGAAGAGCAAAGTCTAAATGGCTGCAGTCCTTTTTTTTTGGAAATGTCACACATTCTACTGCAACACTACCAAGAGAGATAACACTGACATTGCTGCACTGTTTGACTGCATGTGGATATTACAACAAAAGCATATGACACACAGACACAGGTGCTGTCAAATTTCTCTGTTAGATTGCATTTCTTTCTTTTTTTTTTTCATCAAACAGAGACAAAATGCAGTAAAGATATTGCAACAATACAGACAAACCTTTTCAATACAATGTCTCCGGTTGGCTGCCCTCCTACAAAGCACAAATTAACTCTTTTTCTTCTTATAAATCTGTGATAAACACAGAGTTGTCTTCTGATTAAGGTTCTATTATAAAACCATTACTCTGAGATGGCCATTTATAATTCAACAATGTAAGTGGGTTCTACCCTTTCCTTAATTTTAATTAAAAGTAAATTTGCTGCGCTGCCATTGTAAGTTTTTTAAATGATGTTTTTTTGGGGGGGAGTCAGTAAATACAAATCACATCCAAGTGTCAAATACTAAAATTTATATATTCACTTAAGAAAATGAATCCAAAATTAGATTTGTTCAACAATTTCCCTCCTGAGTTTAGATTCCAGTTCTGGGAGTGTAACGGCACATCCACAGTAAGTTGTGACGGCACAGGACCCTGGTCATGTTCTGTGTTAGCATGGCAGTTGTTGCACAGTATTGTAAATAAATTATGTGTTAATAACGTTAAGATAACGGGGAATGAAAGCAGGATGCTAGATTGCACAGATGGCAACGATGATGAAGACAGATTTGTTTGTATTTGTGGAAAGTGTTTTATATTTACAGATCACATGCAGATTGTCAAACCTGTTCGCACTGATAATATAGATACAAATCTATCTGCACACAATAACAGAGGTGAATGAAACCTTGTGTGATGAAATGATGTGTGGCTTGGGTGGGTAAGAGCTGGCTTACCTCCAGGTGATGCCGAACGTGGGCCTCGGTGAAGGATAAGGCCAAATGTCCAGGGCTGGCTTTGCGTTGTAGCTAAACACGTGCACCTCACGGAATCCGCCTCGCCTCGCCAGCACCTTCAAGTCGTCGTGCGGCAGTACAAAAATACTCTTGCGGTTGCTCTTGGTGACAAACTTGCGGTAAGAAGGAAGAGCGGTGTCCGAGCGCGTCTTCTTGGTGCGGGAGAATTTCAGGAGGCGGACACGTCCTTTTGTCGATGAGTCCTCTTGGCTCACGGTAACAGACATCACAGAGGTTTTACCGCTCGTGTCGGTCGTTGACTTACTCAGAGAGGCGGAGAGCGTCGTCCTCTGCTTTTGTGTCACTGTTTCGCTCTGGCCGTCTTCTGACTGACCGTCGAGCCCCGGGGAACAGATTTTGGTCACAGTTGTTTTGGTCATGGTCGTCAGAGTGGACACCGCGCTGCTTTCTGTCGTTGCCACCCTTTCTGCAGGTGCGTTCGTTGGTGCGTTGGCCGTCCTCCTCTCTGAGGAAACTACTGTTGTGGTGGTGGTGGTGGTGGAGACTGTGGTTACCTGGGTGATGATAGTCTTTGATGAATCTGTCATCCCACTGTTACTATTCTCCTCTGCAAAGTCGTCGCTCAGACTGGACTCCTCGGCTGACGGGATAGGAGAGGGTGCCATCCTGATGATCTTGACCATGGGATTGGGCTTGGTTTCCACAGACTCCAACGGTGATGTGCTGTTGTGCTGTAGAGTGCTCTGAGTATTATCTCCAAGTGCGTCTATGTTGTTTTCCAGCCTTTTTATCTTCAGCGGGGGTTTGTAGTCCTGATCTGATAACGTCTTATTCCCTGCCTCAGAAGATAGGCTCAGTTCTTTCACCACTGTACTGTCATTTACAGAGGTCAGATCTCCATTCACCAAAGGTTTTTGTTGCGTGCTGTCCTTCAGCGGTGCAACTAGTCCTTGGTCTTCGGTTTTACCAGTGCTGTTCACCATGGGCTGGGGACTGTTGGTGAGTACACCATTATTTGAGCTCATTACAGAGTTACTCAACATGCTTTCACTCCCCAAGCCATCATTTCCATTTACCTGAGGGAGAGGAGAAACTGGCTCGGGAGTGCTAATGCTTTGGGCTCTAAGTTGTCCAATTTCTTGCATATTTTCTTGGTTCTCCCCTGGCCCCGTGCCATTTTCCTCAGTGCCTGAATGTGCAGAGCTTAATGTTTCTGGGTTCTGTTGAACAGGTGTAGAAGGAGATGTGTTTTGACCGCTTTTTTGGTCAAGAACACTTGTAGATGTCCTTACGGTGTCAAGTTTCAAACTGGGCACGTCAGACCCTGGATTTTCAATATGTGCAGCCTTGGTAACATCTGATGGTACACCGGCTGTTTGTTGCTCTAAAGAGCTATGAGTTCCCTGTGCTGTTACCTCCTCTCCATCAGGCAGTTTAACACGCTCTTGCCCTGAAATATCCAAACTGGTTTCTTTTGGCCCCGTAGTCCTTTCCACTAAATCTGCCTCCAGTTCCTGGGGCAGGGAGGTGGTTTGGTTTTGTGGTGAAGCTGAATCTCCACCTGTACCTGCACTGCAACTGTCTTTGGGTGTGGAGTCCGTAACAGGAGAAGTTAGAGGAGGAGTGACGACATCCTCTGTAGATTTAGAGAGTTTGGTACAACTCTCCGCCTCAACTTCTCCTCCTCCAACTTCTCCTGGCCCTGGAGGTTGTGTTGTGGAAGATTTCTCCTCCACTTTCACAGCATCGCCCAGCGCGAGCTGTGTCTGAGTGAGAGAATGGGGCTTGAGTGGTGACCGTGGGCGGACCGGAGTGCTCAGAGTGGGGGCAAAAGTGGATGACACTGGTGTCGGAGTCTGGGGTTTTGAGGCAGAGACCTGCTGCCTCTGCTTCTCTTCAATAATGTGTTGCTTCACTCGGCGCTCCAGCAGGCAGTCCAGCTTGGAGGCCTTGACCTTCTTCTTGTAGGCAACGCGGGTGAGGAAGCCCTTGCTGACATCCACTACATCGTAGTTAAAGGGCCGCTGAGGGCCCTCTGGAGCCTCCTCCTTCATGGAAGCTTTATTCTCCTGAATACTGGACCCTGGAGAGGAAAAAAACTTTGGTTTTAATTTGCATTGATGAAAAAGAAGACACCTCTTCACACACTTACAATTCCTCAATTAGGTTGAAATTATTATTATAAAATGGTAGTTCTAACTTGGTAGTTAAACTGGCAAATATAACAAGGAGCAGCACTCATACCAGACAGGTGATAGAATATAATGCTTTTAGACATGAGGTCACATGCTGTCTTACTTTGCTCTTCCTCTGATCGTGACTCTGGTGGGTCCACCTCCATCTCTGCTGGTGATTCATTTACTGACAATTCCTCCATCTTTTCTTTTTCATCCACTGCTTCTTTCTTTTCCACTTCCATCGTCTCATTAGACTCTGAATCTTCGACAGATAGCAGACGATCCGTCGCAGGCTCGGAGAGGCCTTGATCTTTTGCATCACTGCTTGAAGCAGCAGCTCCCTGAGCTTCTGGTGTGGGTGCACTGGGCCGTCGACTCAAGTCCAGCAGGGTGCATTTCTTGCCAAGTTTAGCATCTTTGGTAAAGAGATGGACAAAGAGAGTTTTTTGTTACTTATTTTGAAACAAACCTGGGACCACAGATATTGCAGTTAATCAGACATTTCAGAAGCACAATCCATCAGTTGATAAAAAATACAATAAACTTTGTTTTTGAATTTTCTTTTTTGCCATTTTCAGGATCAAAAAGAAAAAAAGTCAATGTTAAATAAATGTTGACTCTGCAGTCTGACATCAATTGACATAATTACACAATGTTTAAGGTGAATGTTAGAGAATACAAACTACCTGTGAGGTCTTTGACTGAAGTAATAACACACAACTCAATCACATCCACAAATATATCAAAGGAGAGACTTAGTTCACTGAGGCCCAACCAACCCACGATGACATTCTGGAGATTACTAAACGAGAGACTAATTCCCTCTCAGAATCAAAGAGACTTTGAATTTGAGAAACCCTTAGTCCAAATAACTAAAAACCACATTTTAGGCCCCAAACTTTCCCGTTCCAGACCTTCCAGTTCTTTGCGGTAGTTGGCATTGGTGTTGCCGGGAAGCCGAGGGACAAACCGCTGCACATAAGTCTTACTGATCCAACTCCAGCCCCCATATCCCGTAACACGATACTCCTCTCCTTTCTGCTTCCACACCTTCACATTAGACATTAGAAAGGATAAGCAGAGTGAGAAACAGAGGGATAAAGAAACAACAAGAGGGGAAAGGTTGAAATGGAGAAAAGTGAATTGGGAGGGACAAAAAAATGGTGGGAAAGGAGAGAGCAGAGGTATAAAGAGAGATTTTTTTTAGTTTAGAGGCTGTTCACACACTGATCACTAATTGCTGAGGGAAATGACTCAGAGCGGCTCACACAGCTCAGCTTGCTGTATCAAAGAGCCCTTGATGGTCGCTCACGCACTTAAGTGCACAACATGCACACCGGTGTTTCCCATTGCAATGACTCAATTTTCCAGGCATTAATTTCTCAACCAAGACGTAGTCTAGTCTGAAATATTATTACCACCATCCTATTATCAGTATGTGTTTCATGCTGCGTTGGTGCAGCCACCAGTTTTAAAATAAGTAGGACGGCTGTGTTTAAACATAAAATCAGTGCTCCTGCCACTCAGTGACTGATGGTCTCTATTCACAAGTGTAATTAAGATTGATTGTCTTGCAAATATAGCTTGGCTGTTCTGCTGAAAGAATATCAGGCTTGTTGTCAGTGTTGAGCAGACAGAGCAGAACACTGACCGTCTCCCTTTGTGCAACCTACATTGCATCTTCACAAAAAAAAAAACAATCTGAACTGTTGACCTACCTGGTGTTTAATTGGAAATGTGTACTTGACCCAAGTGGCCTGTTGCATGGTCTCTTCATCCTCCAGCTTCTTCTCCCTCTTTTTCACTTTCTCTTTCTCCTCACGCTCCATGGACGTCATGCGATTTAACCTGAAAACATTTTGAACTGTTATCCATGCATGTAGAGCCTGCAGCTCTTCAATATAAACTGCAATTACACTAAGGTAAGTGATCGCTTCAGGTTGTGTTTTAGCAAGAGAACCATTTTTAGGCCATCACTGTGGTTTGTTTACTTGCAAAAGCCTGTTCAATGATGGTGACTTCACAACAACCATTCATATCTTTTCAACTCTTAAGTCCACATATTTAGCATTGTGGTGCTGACAAATGCACCTTGAAATACATTTTCTGTTTGACAACCTTACAACATTAATGCTTTGATGTACCTTTCTTGAATGTGATTGGGAAGCTTGCTGAATGAGTATTAAGCTCTGATTAAAGATGGGAAGATGGTAGCTGTTCTTGGAACGGTTCTATGAAACCCAAGCGCTTGTTCGAAAAAGCTGCTGAACTGCAACTTGTGGAGCTCACACACTCTTACTTTGATGATCTCAGTTCAGTCACACACATACACACATACTTTGAGCCTGACCTTGTGAAATCTTGGACAATCACTTCTTTAGAGGGGCGTTGTGGTGTGGAAGCAGTAGTAGAGGCAGAGGTGGGTGGTACTGGTAGTGGACTCACAGTCTAAATATTATGCCTCACAGCTAGGGTGGGCCTTTTGATCTGATCTGGTTATGATCGCCTCTGCCTGCTAAACCG
This sequence comes from Selene dorsalis, assembly GCA_900303245.1. NCBI lineage: Eukaryota > Metazoa > Chordata > Actinopteri > Carangiformes > Carangidae > Selene > Selene dorsalis. Next base: position 12,545 of record OMNW01024739.1, read on the forward strand.
ACCACACATTCCCATGTACATGCACTGAATGCTTGTTTGAGTCTTTGGCTTTTTGAAAGTATTTGAATGTGTTGCATTTAAGATGAACTTGTGGACGGATCATATAAGTATTATTTTGTTTATCTGTGTTTGAACAATTCACTGAGTAAAAGCACTGATTTGTGAATATATAGTGTACACGTATATAGTATAACATGCACACTATGTGTACCTAGTATGGCCCAAAGAGTCCTTCCAGACAGGCAGCATGGCCACAGGTTTAATGGCACACTCCAGGATAGCCAGAGCCAGTGCAAACTCTCTGGCCTTACTGCACATCTGAACCGCTTTGATCCAATTGGTCCTAGAAAACCACAGAAATAGACATTGAACATTAAATTCTAAATGGCAAGTTTGGTAATGGTATGCTTTAACTTGTGGTAACAAGGCCACAGTTCTGACTTTGCTTTTATTTCTAGACATACAGTTCTGGATTTACTGAAAAAACACTAAAGCAAATATTCAGTCAACATTCTCTGTATTTGTACATACAAACATAAAACATACATCATTTCTATATCCCTTCTTGCACTCTCTTCTATACCTGTGTGAGGCCCAGTTAGGGTGCATGAATGGTGCTGGAACATTGTTCTCCAGCTGGATGATGGTGAGTCTCAGCGTGGAGATGGTGAGAACCTTAGAACCATGAATAGAACCGTTCCACTTAAATTCTCCTGCGGGTGTCATGCAGAACTTGTGCGAGAGATGCCGCCTCTTGTCATGGTCCTTATGAAAGACAAATGAAATGGATTGAAGTCAGGGATAGACTTTAGGAATCTGAAAGACCAGGAATGTTTCACTGTTAACGCTGTGCTACTTGCCTCTCTGTGCTGGTGCTTGTTGAGAGCCAGGGCGTTGGCGCTGTACTGGTTGTGATAGACGCGGTACTTGCCCTCCTGGCCGAGCTTGAAGAACTGGCTGAGGGTCCCCTTCATCACCACCTCCTTGCTGCTGCGCGTGCTGACACGGGTGACGTCACCTTGTGCGTTTACTACTAGTACCTATGGAGGTAAGATAATCCGGTCAGAACCCATTGCATTCACGTTGAATGAGATGGGCATCAACTCAACACTGCAGCCCTGCAGGAAGTCCTTGCTGTTCTTACTCAGCTGACTGAATGTAATTTCACTGGTTGGTGAGTTGGTTAAGCATCATCCTGAGGAGCCAGTGCTTGAGGTTCACATCTTAGTGCACAGAACCTACTGTTTGAAAGAGCAGCATCATTTCTTCCATGGTTCTCACCTCCTTTCCTTCTTTAAAGCCCTTGTTGGCTTCATGCACAGCGGCAGCCACCTGTTGACTCTTGAGCTGGCTCAGCTTGCTTTCTGGGTTCCTCAGCCGTGTCACCATGCGAGTTGCAGAAGACTTCTTGCTGCCGAGACCTGTCGCCTCACCGTTGGCTGAATCTTTACCCTCCCCTTAAAATGCAATATTCATTTCAGTCGAAGTCAGAGAAGGGCGGGTAATACATTGAAGTAAACTTTATGTGAATGAAGGTGATATGATGTGCAGAGATTATTGAAATAGAAATCCAGTTGACGATCCCATGTGAAATGTTCTGAGGGCCTTTTAACTGTGATGTACAATATGTATATGACTGGTATGATAAATGGGACAGTTATTCAAAGCTATAATATAAATTGCTGCAGAGGGAAGTTGTTTTATTACATCAAAACAAGAAGTTTTTGTGTCAGACCTGTGTCATCGAGGCTGGCTAGGGACGACTGGGAGGATTTGTCAGCCAGGTCTGGAGGTTCAGGGCCCCTGGGAGGGACCCCAGCTCCCATGCTGCTGTTACTGTTCTCTTCGCTGGTCTGGGAGGGCTGGCTCAGGCTCGGGATCCCATCTCCACTCACAGAATCTGATGGTGGGTTCTCTGCTACACACAGAAAATCAGTACTGATGGTTAGATAAACAGAGCCTGAAGCTCTTAACTGTGCTCTTCTTCTCATCATCTGTGAGATCTTTAAATTACTTGTCCAGCAAGATGCAGGCGTTAGCCCCTATTGAAATTACTAAGCTAATGAAACTGTAGCATGAAAGCTGTGAGTACTGACTGATAAACAGGAGACTCTGCTGAAAAAGCTCAGTTTTAGTGACGACAAACTGACTAGCAATAGTTCTGTAGTTTATAGTTAAGGCTGTGGCTCCCCCTGCTGTTAAGTCATGCGTAATGCATGCACCACATGAATCATCCAGGCACAGCAAAGGTTTGTGCACAAATGACCACACGGACCAAAACAACAAATGCTGCTGTGTAATTTTTCTGGATGAGTATGTGCAGGTCATCAATCACTGATTACAAGCAGGCAGCCAAAGAAAAGCTTTTCATAAGAATTATTGAACCAAGACACACGATCACTGTCCCTTGTTGACTGATCGCTGGGTGAGGCCAGTCATGCTGATTGCAGTGACAATGCATCTGATTGCAAATCATTTGATGCAATCAACTTCTCGGCTCTTTGGCAAAAAAAAAAGAGAGAATGAGGAATTAAGAGTTCATGTGCAAAATGGGCTGAAAGCGCTCCAGAGCTGATGCCAGAATTCAAGAAATAAAAACTGGACCACTGAACACAAAAGCCAGCAGATGGAATGAGAGCTACATGCACAAAGAGGCAGGCTGGGAAATGGTCAGAAAGAACACCAGAGCACTCTGGGGTATATGGCAGAGCACACATGTCGCAACGGATGTTAGGTGTCACCACACAATCTGGTCTCAGGCAAATTCCCAAAACGTGCTTAATAAGGTCAGCTTCACCCTGACAGCTCCTTTGGTACCTTTGGTGCTGTTAGAGACCTCCACAGGGGAACACCCCTCTGTCCGAGCCTCTGGGGTGGAGGCCACGGGCTTTGGAGGCTCATGGGGCAGGCTAGAGCTCACGATGGCAGTTTGTGTTGGAGCGGGGGTATGGGCTGGAAGTATAGGTCCACATGAGAGGTTACTGCCACTGTGGCCTTCTTGGTCAGTGGGTGGAGCCTCAGCAACTACAGATGAACAGCAGCAGTGTTGTAAATACTGTAGATTTTAGGCGATAATGCAGTAGTGGTTGAGGCTGACAAATATGGTCAAATCATAAAATCATATCACACCCATCACCAGCGTGTCAAATACATTTTAGACACTGTTGGCAAAGCTACCTATGTTACCTACACATATGGGGTGGTTGAAATTTGCTTTTTCAGATTTACGCAGTCATGCATTTCTGGAAATATAGACATACATATTCATTATGCTACCCTTACCAAACCTGTATAATTCACTCTCAACTCATGCCAAGTTGTTTGTGTTTTGTTCTGCGGCCAGTGCAATAGATGTCTAGTTATTGCACAGTTAGAGCCCCTTTATTGCACCGGATAATACATTTCTAGCAAGACACCAATATAAATCAACATATGTGCACTGTGAGTGTCTAACTTGTCGCTTGCATCTTGACAAAGAGCACAGCATTTCTAAATGGTCCAGCCACCAGATAACTGTGGAATTGATTCTTGAATCAATAACTAATTATACTATTGTGATGATGTCCTTTTTTTCTAAAGCTCAAAAAAAAATTTGAAAGTGGAAGTACTGAGAGTTAAACAGTTAAACAAAAAAAGTTTTTACAGGTAGATGTTATCTTTTTTTTTGGCTACATATTTGCTCATGGTATTTATTGAGTATTTTGTGAAATAAACATCATGATTACCTCCAGTTTTGCTCCCATCCTTTTTCTCCTCTGTGACCTCTTCGTTTGTCTCACCCTCCTCCTTTATCACACTTTTGATGTCGCCCTCCAGTTGTCCCTCCTCTTTTAGCTTGAACTCTGCATTGTCCTTCTCTGCGTCAGCCTCCTTCTTCTCCCTCTCCAGCCGTGCTTTCTGGGCCTCCTCGGCAGCCCGTCTTTTCACCTCCTCCAGCTCCTCTTCCTTCTTAGCCCGCAACCGGTCCAGGATCTCCTCTGGATGAGAGAGGATGAGAAAACAAAAGCAGAGCAGTTGTTGTGAGATTAAAGAAATGAAGGGTCGAGTCTGAAAGTCAACAGACGGACTGGAAGATTTCATGATAATCCCACTCAATGAGATAACACTGAGAAAAAAATAAAAATAATAATCAATTCAACAGTAAAGCAACCCCCCAGATACATAATTTTGCAAGATATTTAGAACATCACTCACAAGCTTAAGTACAAAAACATCCCCAAAAGAAAAAAAGTAGATTGTTTCTGGAAACAGACAAATAGAGGTGTCTAAACAGAAGATCAAAATGATATTAATGGTAATAGGAAAAAAAATGAGATAACTTTGAAGTTTTTGCTAAAACTTCATAAATGCTATCAACAACAAAGTGTTTACACACTGATTATTTGCTCTGAAATATCTAAAAATACACGTCCTCTGATTTTGACTTCTAACCTGTACCAGTGTATTGTGTGGTGAGAGAGCGCAGACACAGCGCTTTATCTCAGGCTGATTGTTCCACTGATACTGAGCAGTTACCATGTTGGGTCATTAATACACAGTAAAAGACTGTGAAGTCATTTATGTGTATGACTCATCACTAGCACCATTGTTGATGAACATAAAGCAATGGTGTGAAACCTCAATCTGCACTCAGGGCAATTTGTATAATACAGTTATAAACAGATGATAACTTTTGTTTTGTTAAATCAGATAGCAGGGTGTGAGCAGAGAGCATAAACAGTGGAAAGAGGGATTAAATGCAGAAAGTTGTCTTTCTAAATTACACAACACACAGAAAAACAGCACTCAGGGAAAGTAAAAACACCAGAAATGCAAATGACTTGAATCTGTGTTTTATTAATGGGATGGCAAAAACTTTGATAGATTCTGTGGTCAGGTTGTTTTTGTATAGTATGTTAACTTGAACATCGTAATCCATGCTCAGTCTGCCTTCCCCCTGCACTGTACTATGTAAATGTTGAGGCTTTTGTTTTATTGAAACACAGTTTGTTCTTTGGACTGCATTTTTCATTTTCCTCTCAAAAAAAATTCCCCTTCTCACTTAAACAATGCTAGTTTTTCAATGAAGAGGGAGACTGACACATGTCCACTGTCACTTCACCAGGGATGAAACTTGCAGGGAGCACTATATATGATGGTAGTGTGATAATATATCATCACTTTACCACTAGTCTCGTCACCAAGTTCCAGTAAATACAACATATTTTATATGTGACAGTCACAGACTGACTGTGTAAAAATTTGCTTATAAAAAAATTAAATCCAGCTGAATTTATAAGCCTCCATCTGTTTTCCACATAATCATAGATTTGCTTTTTCATTCATTGTAACTTTGTGTTTTGGGATTATAATGCAGTTTTGTGAGTGAGTTGTGAAAAACAGCTGCCACATATACAAACCAGAACAAAATAACGACAGGATACACTGGGTATTAAGTGCTTTCTCTAACTTATTGATTATTCACTTGTACATTAAATGTGTAAGGGGACATTTCTATGCCAGCTCACGCTATGCTAGAAAGAGACCACATTGGCAGCACAGACATGAAGCAGCTGCTGCTGCTGCTGCTGAAAATGTTTGACAAAAACCATATTTATCCTTTCAAGTGACACACTTTTTTTTTCTACGACCATGTTATCTACTTCCTGGGTGTGGAAAAAAATGTTCAAGGCTGTTGTCAGTGAGAACCTGTAACTTATCTATGCACAGCAGATGCTTGTTGGTAAACACAGAATTACACAGCACAGTTTAAATTGTGCTGCTTTTTCTTCAAGCTGAATTGTTACAAGTTTGACTGAATGGTATTAACAGCCAAAGGCATGCACATGGATTTGGTGGATACCCTGCAGACAGAAAGGAAGGGATGAGGGACCGCAGGGAAGCTCAAGAGCTGGATGTTAGCCAGACTGGGACCAGAGTAAGGTTACATAATAGCTGGGTTGATTCCTATGGCCCAGCCATCTATGACTGGGTGGCATTCATGAGCAATGGGGGGAATGCAGGGAGAGGAGAGGAGAGGAGAGAAGGAGGGAAGAGAGACAGCCAGAGACAGAGAAGACAAAAATACTTTGTGCTTGAAGAGATCCTTCATCCACTCTGATCACAATGCACCAGTTTAATTTATGAAAAAGACAAAGAATTACGAGCTCTTTACCGTTGGCGGCTGTGAGGAAACACTTGTTGCTGCCGCGGGCCTTGTTGGTTAGGTCCTCAGTGATGTCCATGTGTGTGTGCACCTCATCCCTTATCTCCTCAAGGGCTGCATACAAGTCAACCTCCCAGTACTCCTTATCCAAGCGATCTATCAGCTCAGCCAGCTGGACCTGGAAAGGACAGAGTTTAGGGAGAGTTCAATACAAGTACGAGTGCAATACAAGATTATGCCTGCAGTACTGCTAATTATTGTTTGGATGTATTTTGTGAATTAAAAGAAATAACAGTTGGTTATGATTTATTTTAAAAAAGAAAGAAATACAGAGTAACAAAGAAGGAAAAACAGATGAAGAGATTACAACCCTTGTTTGAGGATGAGTCTCATTTACCTTGGTGCTGTAGTACCAGATGGCTTTGTCCTCCTGCTCACCATCCTCCTCACTGTAGGGGAGAAATGAGAGAGGAGACAAAGGTGAAAAAAAATGGTGAAAAATTAGGCAACACAACAGGGAAGGTTGACATATGCTTGCTCTCTGTATGCCATTATGCAGCTGTGCGTGCTTTAGTAATAAGTGGTTGATGTTTGTTTGATCAGTGGATGAATTTCTCGTCTTTCTTTGTTCACATCAAACTCATCATCAAGGACTGCAAGTGACATTTTTTTTCTAAATCGAACATATACATCACATTGATGTGGATTTATTAGTATTATGCCTGATTAACTTTGTCCAGTGGATCCATCTCTTGTAAATGTTCATTTTACAGGTAGTCTGCTTGAATGTTAAAACCTATTTCCATCTCTCTGTGGTGATCCAGCGACGTCTATTCTCATCCCAGACAATAGACAGAACATCGACTGCTCAGCTATTCAAAAACTCAAAAACAGGAGGAGGTGTGCAAAGCATACAAGGTGCCAATGGGGAATAAAGGACAATAAATCCACTGAAGAATCTTGCACGCTGCAAAATTGTCAATCCGTCTGTTGTTTTCTTCAAGAAAACACTTGGGAGGTCTGCTTTAAACACAATCCAAATAGCTGATGTACAGTTTCTGTATGCTGCAACTGTAAAATATTTGTTAAAGAGCTATAGTTCACATTATTATTTGGAAACTATTTCCAAATAACAACTGATCTTTGAGGTTCAGAGTGTTCAAAACAAGTGCACACACTTGGCTGTAAAGAACATCTTGGACACACAATGTTAGAATGAAAAAAAATGAAACAATGGAAGTATGATGCAGTTTGAATAATTACACTGGGTGAGGCCGGGTTATTTAAATAAAATACTAAAACATTAAACCTATTTTTAACAATATGTATGACAAAAAAATATATGTATCTCAACTACTATGTCATAAAGTTTTTGGTTGTTTTTATTGACAAATTGCTTGAAATCATTATTCACTAGGATACTTGAGCTTATGTAGTAGCAGCTACTGGTAGTGGCATATTTGACAGCTTTTTGCCCAGCATGGTCCGTGTCCAGGGACTGTGATGCCTAAAAGCACATAACACTAGTGTGTATTCAGCATCCTTCCAGGACTTCTCTACAGGCACATGCACACACATCCAAACAAGTGCATGTGCCCATGCACCTAAACTTTGTGCACACACATTACAGTCACGCAAAGCTTGTTTCCTGTTCACATTGCTCGTTTGCACAAACACACACACACACACCCTCTGGAGAGAGACTGAAGATCAACACCTGCTAGGAGCAAAAGTGGTGAGCAGTGTAGAGCAGGAAAAGCAGAGAGGCAGTGAATTGCAGCAATGACAAAACTTTGGCCACCCATCCTCTTAAATCTTGCTGCATATTGTTCAGGTGATCCATCTATCCTTTATGGTTTATGTAGCAGCCCTTCTGTCAGCCTGCTGCTGACCCAGCACTCATACCATCTGAGAGCGGCTGCTCAATACCAAGATCATTTGCAAACTTATAGGACCAATACTGCCGATGGTCGGGTTTATGTTAAATCCTACAGAGCATGCTGTTATTTTTCAGTTTATGAAGAAGCATGGCTTACCAACATGCAGAAATTCAGCTTGTGGTTTTCTAAACTTTATCCCTATGAGCTTGTTATTCAGTGTCAATTAGAATTGCCATCACTAACAAAATACACAATCCTGTTTCTTCTTTTCAGTGTCTGCAGGTACATATATCCCTTGGATTGGCAAGGAGGCTTCCAAATGTACAAAAACCAACCCCGCTGAGCTCCACTGATGGTGTGACAGTGCATTGTGTAGGTCAAGAAGACCATTAATCTCACAATTGCCAAATGTCTTGAGATAAGATCCTGGGACAAGGTAATCTGAGTATAGAGTTGTGTAGTAGATCAGCTGCACAGATGGCAGCTACAGTTTATATTGTATTGTGTCAAATCACTGCACAGGAATGAGCAGAAAGGAAATAACAAGACAAGAGGCCAAATCTCTCCTCCTTATGTTTATAACCGTACATGCAGATGTTGATGTTTGCAACCACACGTTTGCAAGAACTGATTAAGCTGATTAACCTTCCTGGGCAAAATACTTCATATTCTTTGACAACACCAACTCACAGCAATTGGACGACCGTGTGATTTGGTTGTGTGTTGGTAATGTCTTTTTACTAAATAAATGAAACTCGGATGAACTCGTTTCACAGTAAGTGCTAATCAAAGGTTTGAGTGATATTTGTATATTTTAGTGACTTTTACTATAAATATTAAAATGGCATATTATCAGTGTGCAAGCTTGCATCAGGACCGAGCCACTCACGTTGCCTCACAACTCTAATGTTGAATCCCACACAGTAACCTTGGAGCATAAATGAAATACGGCAAACTTACACAACAAGGCGGCGGTTCAGGAACCAGTATTTTCGGTGATGCCTGTCATAGCCTACTGGCAGCTGACGAAGAAACGGCTTGCTCTTCTGAACCTCTGGGATGCAGTCCGCAACGCCAGGTACCTTGTGTGCTACACACACTTCGCACTGCCACTCATCCTCTGGCACTTCTTGCAATGGCGGCTTCACACACTCCAGATGGTAAACGGCTGAACATGTCTCACAGCACAGCAGGTCACCAAGACGATGGCATACCCTGCAGTGGTCATCATAGGCAACCACCCCTTCTGACATTAGCTCCTCCCGTGCAATATTGGTCGCCAGGAACTGGTCCACCAAAAACTGAAGTACTTTAATTTTGCTGTCCAGTGGTTCATACGGGTAATCCTCACATTCCTGAAAAGGCAGAATATGCCGGTACTCCGGGTCGCTCTCGCAGTATGCCCGCACCACCTCCGGCCAGGTCATACCATCCACAAAATACAGCGTCGAGTTAACAGAGTCCTTCACGTCAGCGGGTCCAAATGTGGTGTTGGAAGTGTCCTCCTCTCTGAGAATAGCCTTGAGCAGGGAGATGTGGGTCTCTGCCAGCAGTGTGCACTGCTCCTGGCTGGCCACCGCTGCGCAGAAATCCTCAAAGCGGAACGGAGAAAGCCGCAAAACCGAGCCAAAGTTGCGGAGGACCTCGTAGACGGCCGACACGTTCAGGAGCTGTGAGGTAGGAATCAGGAGGTCCTCAGAGGACTTGGGAAGCTCCAAGGGAGGAATGTCCTTTGCCTCAAGAATTGGAGACCGCGGTCGCATTGCCCGACTCCTCCGACTCCGGCCTGTGAGAGAGTGGAAGGGGAAAAAAAGGAGGGAGGGCACGTAAACAAAGGAAAAAATAAAAAGATGTTGATAAACCATTTCAAGCATTGTGGGCTGTCTCTTTATTCTATACATTAAGTAGAAAGTTAGGACACAGTAACTCCAAACATTTGAAATATAGGTGTTGGGAGAGAAAGGTGATGAGACTGAAAAGACCTTTTGCTGCTTTTAATCACCACATGAAGTATAAGAAACTGGATTGAGCAAAATCTTATGTTTACCATCAGTCACTATGAACTTATTAGCTCACTTGATGTCTTACTAAACTCTTATCTTGTTCCAACAGCACAGTGCCTTCAACAATGCAGGCATGAGGAGGGGATCCTCGGGTCCCTGGGGAGATCCAGAACAATCTTTCTGCTTACTTTATGGCACTTGTGGAAAGATAAGCCAGAGAGCCACAAATGTTGCTTAGGAGCTCAAAGCCTTAACTCCTGTTCTCATCCAGATGGGATAAAATAACTTCAAATTTAATAGCTATATTAAATGAATAAGAATAAACCTGCATTTGTGGTTTGTATGAAATTACACCACTGCATCTGCACTGTCTTCCATGGTGCATCTTCCCTGTAAACACTGCATTTATGGCTGATATTATTATGTATGATTCAATGGTTTTAGCAGCGATGCGTAAACAAAGCACGAATGATGTGACCACAGCAACACGAATTGCTATATCATGAATGGTGAAGGTCGAGGATTAAGCTGTGACAGCAGTGTGGTATCAACAGGTCAACGAGGAGATGGCGGTGGGTGCATTTGGAAAACAGCATGGACATACACCGGTCAACAATAACATTAACACAGGTGACTGGTTTTTAATGTTGTGATTCATCTGACTGTTTTTTGACTGGGACAAGCCATGTAGCCACAACATTAAACCCTGTCACATGTTTTAATGTTAGGGCTGTTTGATGTATGTACTTAAATGCCCATGACAGTGAAAGCACTGTAATGTCTGTCTGCAACTATCTTATGAAAGAGCCCTCACACGCAGAGCTGCACCGCAATGTGGTGTTCAAAATGTCTTCAGAAAAAGCAGATGACCTGGACATTTAAAGTTAAGACATGTGTGTGTAATCTCAGAACCACTTGAACCGCAATAAATCGAGATAGGGGAAAATAAATCAAGAGAAAAGCTTAGAGTTGAAGTGTTTTGGAGAGAAAAATGGTTGTTTCACGGAAAAAGTAGATTTATGAATGCACAAAAATACTTTCTGATCCCATCCAGAATCACCTCCATCGGCTTGTGCACCGCTTCCAGTGCATTGCTTTACATAACAGGACGTGTCAATTGATTTTTTTTCACTGACACAATATTATGAAAATGACTGTTGATATCTGAGGACGTGGTGGATCTCAGCTGCTCACCTGGTAAACATTCGAGTGGTTACTATGGTAACGGTACACCGCGTTAGATTGTGATGAGATGTTCGCAACAAGTGAAAAAAAGAGCGCCTCTCTTCAAAACAAAGGCCTGCCAAACTCATTTAGCAGCATTATGTAACTGAAATATGTCTCCTGAAATCCAGATGGAAAACGAACATTTGAAGGGTTTCGGTATTAAAAAAAT
>OMNW01024743.1:2832-22031 GCA_900303245.1 Selene dorsalis
TGTTTCAGCGGGTTCGGCACAGATGGGTCTGATCGAGACGACACGAGGGCTGCTCCCAGGGGCAGGTAAGATGGAGAGAGGTCACATTAATGACCTTGCCCTGTTCTGAGCACATTAGTCAAGAGACAAAACAGCTGCTAGAGGTTGACCTTGAGGTGCTTTGTCCTGCAGGGGGCAGTCAGCGGCTGCCCAGGATGGTTGGCATCACTCTGGCCAAGGAGCTCATCTTCACAGGTGGTGGAACAGAAATGCTGACATGTTGCTACAGGCAACTTGTCGGTCAGCGAGGGTGTTGTGTATGACTGTCTCTCTGTCTGGCTATTATCAGGTAAGCGTGTGGGAGGACAGAGAGCTCTAGAGATGGGGCTAGTAAACAGAGCTGTAGAGCAGAACCAGACTGGAGACGCTGCCTACAGAGAGGCACTCAGCCTGGCCAGAGAGATACTGCCCCAGGTTAGAATACAAACACGTTTTCAGCCCCAGCTCAGATAATGATGAATCCCTGCTCCACTGCTCCATCCCCCTCCTCCTCCTCCTCCTCCTCCTCCTCCTGGAGGAGGCGACCAGCTTATCTCATCCAATACCCTTTGCTTCTCGCTTCTTTACATTTTGCCCTTCTTCCCACCTTCCCCTCTCTCCCTCCTCTTTTTTCTGTGTCTAGACTTCTGTTGTTCAATGTTTCTCTCACTCCAGTTGAGATACCTGTAGTCAGGCAGGGCTGGAGTGGCAGTCAAGTGGAGAAATGGACCAAAAATAGCTTTGCACACAAACACGCATGCGCGCACACACACACACACATGCTGGTGTGGACAATGATTGACAGGGCTTAGCATAGTGTATTGAATAAAAATGAAATAGGAGGTAGGAGATGATAAACCATGTGAGTTCCCAAATTAGCTTTTTGAGCTCTGGAACCAGATCGTGAATATTGCTCACAAGAAGGCCAATCTGGTGTTATTTCTATGTTTTGTTTTTCTTTTGATCACTTCCAGAAAAAAATGAATTTGTGAATGGATCCAACAACAGGTGTCATTTTCCCATCAGTAAATGGCAGCTTATATCAGTTCCTATTCAGCAAAAAAATAAATGTATAAAAAATATATGCAAATGATTTTTGTTGCAGAATGTAGACATAATCAACAGGTTATCAACACAATTAACAGTGGAGTGACAGTTCTGTTATCGGTGCCATCTCTGTTTGACTAATACTTGGAAATAGTGAAAAACAGCTCATTTCAGTGGAATAGTTCATATCAAGTTTTTCATCTGGTTCACAACTTACTCATGTTAATTTCAGCACCATGCATGTGTTCAAATAGCCATTATAGATCTTATCATATTACCTAAGTTTTGCATTCGTCTTGATTTATACTGTTATCTACAGTAAACGGTTGTTGTGTACATTGTGAAAAAGGCTGTTGTCTCTTATTGTGGTCATTCCTCTACATTGTTTTAACCTTCATGGTACCAGTACAGTCATGTGAACATGATCTCATGTCGCCTATTACCAGGCTCCTATTGCTCTGAGGATGGCAAAAGAAGCAATGAACAGAGGCTTTGAGGTAGGAAATAACTCATACATTATGTTTATTCATTACTTTTATCAGTGGCCATAGTGACTGAAATCAGTCTCCCCCAGGTTGACATCACTTCAGCAATGGCTATAGAAAGGATGTGCTACGCTCAGGTAAGGCTTCAGGTGTTTAATTCAATTTTTTCTAAATTTATAATCTCAAAACTCCTCTGAGGCTGTCTCTCTGCGCACACATCATCATCCGCCTGCTGTTGCCCTGCTGTTGCCCTGCTGTTGCCCTGCTGTAACCTTTGCCCTCTCTGCAGGTGATTCCCACGCGGGACAGACAGGAGGGGATGGCTGCCTTCATAGAGAAGAGACCTCCACGTTACACTGGGGAATAGACTCTGAGTTATTGAGCTTCTCTCACACACAGATGCACAGCGCTCTCTGTAACCTTGCGTCTGATACAACATCAACACCCATTGATCAACTATGTGCATTCAAGCCAGTGCCAATAAATGAGTTAAGGGCAGTCTAATACTGAGTGGTGATACTCAGGATTCAGCTGACAAAAGGTGATTTGTTTTTTGATTGGGTACAAATCCCAAAACCAAAATATGACTTTGATTTTGGTATAAAGCTGATGATGAAGTGACTGAATAAAAAGGCACCACAAACATCATGTCCAGTTTATGGGAATGTACATTCTTTATTTTTCCAAACTTCAAAACATGACTCTCAGCAGCAGCATGGCACAGTCATTGCAGACATACAGTACCTTTGACATTTTGCATTTTCCATCTGAACTAAATTCTCGTTTAAAAAAAATTAAAAAAAATCAAGCTGGCTTTCATCCAGGGAGATGCTCAGGGGCTTAACTAAACAATCCAACATATCAGAAGGAGCAACAGAAAAGTCTGTCATCTCTTAGCCCAAGTGATGAAATCAGCCACATGCATAATTCTGCAAGCTCATCATCTGATTTACAGAAAAAACAAGGCCATTAGAAGATGATGTGATGTGTCCTTTGCAAAAAAATATTTTGGAGTAGCATATGTTGCCAAACATATCATTTTTATTTTCTTTTAACAGACATATTTTCTATACCAGTCTTGGGGCCTGTCATTTTTATGCTAGCTGAGTTTAACTAAAAATGCTCAGGTGTTGTCATGGTCATGTCAGGGCTTTGACAGCAGTTTGTTTCAGTAATGTTGCTCCAGATTGCATAGAGAATGGTGACAGGGGCCTTAACTAGAGCTGCAGGAGGGGAGTCAGCTGTTAACGTTGACATGGTGGCTCCTCTGGACAGCAGGTGAGTACCTGGTGGAACAGCATCTTGGGGGACACTAATGGTGGTTTTCAGGTTAGAGACAGACCCTTGAATATTTCCACCCTCTGCTCACTCCTGGGTAAACAACACTTCTTCTCCGCTCTCTACTCCTCCTTTGTTCTAGAAGCATTTCTTAATCAGATAAACTGAAAAAGACTTAAACACACTATGGGACAAACAATAGAATAATTTCCATGCAACCAGTTCAACCAGTCCTGAACAACTAATATTCCTCTTGCATTTTTTGTTATGTACAAATTACATACACTGTTTAAGATGCAGATACTTGTACAGCAGTACATACACACATGCTCACAGCAAAGTGCTGTCTCTGTCTTTAAGACACCTACGCATGTTGGGAAGCACAGCGAACATACCAATATATACACAAGTTTCTCAGCAAACAGCTGTTACTTAATACACAATTCATTATTATACTGACCACACCATTTTTGCCATTTGTGTCCAGAGTGGACATTTGCAATGAACCAGACGTTACTGACTGTAGGACTGTACCATTTCAAATAATTGTAGGTTTTCTGCTTACCAGCACTGTTGGCTTTGCCACTGATTTGGCTGAATTTGGGGCTGCCAAACATTTTGAAAAGTAATAGCACAGTAGCTTCTTAAAGAGACATAATTTCAGTTTTCATCTGTGTTGTCTGCAACATTTGAACAGCTGAGCACACCCTCGACAAATATCCCATTACATCAAATCAAAGGCATTAGCTGAGAAACGACTAAATGCAGAGAAGGGAAACTGTAGTATTGCAGATCCAGAGGCGTGGGTTTCAGTGAACAAGACACTGCTATTAACAAACAAGCAGGCATTCCTAAAATGAACAGCACAAGCATTCAGAGAAACTCCAGCATGCTTGCGCACACGGCAGCAGCATGCGTATACGTAATGAGCCAATCAGATCATTTGGGACAACCAGAGGCCGGAGCGTGAACCTGAGGGTCGAGTCCCAGACTGAGATCTGTACGTGTGCACCGACATGTTTTTGGTACAAGAAACATCATGATGCCATGACGTCCCACTGGCACAAGCACAAACCTCATGTAGAGATTTGAGTTTTACTGACCGACATCGTATCATAATTAAATTTTTCATCACAACATTAGCACACAGAAACAGTCCTGTTTTGAAACAAACACAAAGAAAATAAATAAGATTAGTGTGTGTGTGTGTGTGTGTGTGTGTGTGAGTGTTAAGAATTGTGTTGTCTCTGTTCCTTATCAAGGGAGTCCTTGATGAAGTGTTTGTCTGTGAGCCATACACCTCAGACACACATGCACACATCCAAAATCCCCTCATTGGTTGTGTGACCCATGTTAACGTCCTCTTCTTGGTCAGGGGGCTTGAATTTCTGAAAGAGAGGACGAAACAGAATGAAACATCTCCAGCCTGTGAGGCCCAGATGCAGATCACAAGCAGCGTGTGCCTTCACCTCGGCGAGGTTATTGCGGCGGTGGTGGGCGGCGGCTTGTGTGCGTGTGTGCAGGCTGGCCGGTGCGGGCTCTGTGGCGCTGCAGGCTCTCCAGGATACTCTCGGCCAGCAGTTTAACGTCTCTGTGGGTCTGTGGGTGTGTGTGAACCTGCTCCAGCTGCTGCAGGCCACCCTCCTCCAACAGCATGCTGCAGTAGCGAGCGGCTGCAGATGAAAGGGTTAACACACACAATCACATCTGTGAGCGCTTCGGGCAGGTGAGTCAGTGACTTGACTAAACATAAACACTTGGCTCTGTCGATGTTCGTATCTCTGTCTCACCGTTCTTGCTGCAGACATGCTGCATGGCCCATGCTGCCCACAGCTGAACACCCGGGGTGTGAAAGCACTCCAGCAGGGGGAAGAAGGGGTTAAATGACCTTCACAATGGGAGAAAATGGGAGAAAATGGGAGAAAATCACATTTGTGCACATAGGATATACTCAATGACATCTTGCACAAATGTGAACAATAGGCGTGTCCCTGACTAAGAATTTTCATAGCTGAATCTGATCCCCCTCGTTGATTCATGATCTCATTTGTGTCTTTTTCCGCTCCAGAAAAAAGAGCTAAAACACCCAGATAAACACATTTAATTGTTCAGTTGGCCTAAGATAATAATAACAGGACATTCTCCATCCATCCGTCTCCTGATCTCATTCATTAGACTCGCGTGTACGACATCACTGTCTCTCTTTTGGGGACAGTGTAGCGATGAGTGTAGAGAGCAGACAGGCGTCTCCTTTCTGACCCAGGACCTTCTCTCTCCCTCTGACCCCTCCGGGGCCTCCTCATGGAAAAATTAAGCACTGCTGATGTTTGTATCGTGAATTATCAGCAAATAAAGAAATTCTATGTAAAACCAGATGCTCAGCAGCAGTGAGCACCACCATACAGTCAGGATGGTACCATTTTTTTTCATAACCACATTTTGTGGTTTTCTCCCCCTATTGAATCAACGGATCATCAACTATTCAGGGTCATCCCTACTATAAAGTTTAATAAAGAAGAAGAAAAAAGCTTCCAGTGACCCGTGGAAAACATGGGCCTACTTGCTGTCTTTCTTTTTCTTTGAACAGAGAAGCTGCAGCTCACCTGTATGCCACCATTTCACACTCTGGTGGGGGCCACTTCATAATGACAGCATGCTGGAGAAACACACACATTTTTAAACCAGCTGTCTAAAATCACCGTGAACAGTATTGTTGTGCAACTGTGAGTAGTTTTGTGCTTATTCCTACCAGTTGCTCCAACAGTGAAGATCGAAGATCGTGGCTGAGCGTCCACGCCTCCTCCCCTCGTGACGTCAAATGTGCGAGGATCCCTGCGGCGAAGTAGCTGACCTCCACCTCGGGGCTATGCAGCAGAGTGCTGATGTGGTCCAGGAATCCCTGCACCATCAGCTCTCCATGCAGCTCTCCGACCTCAGCTATGTTATTCTACACAACATAGGGTGAAAGGCGAATGATTACATCTTAATATTGTAAATTTATTCAGCGCTCACTCTCTCTAGAGGGTAATTACAGAGCAGTGGACTCACCAGCAGACCAAGAACTTTCTGCTGAATAGAAGACTCATTGGGAAAGGACTGCAGTGACGTGGTGAGAGTGGGAGGGGACAAAACAGTTGTGAGTCATGTGCTTTGAGCTGTTTTGTGTAATTACAGATACATGTGGATGTTTCTGTGTGTACCTCTAGAACTTTAATGAACAGGTCCAACCCCTGGTTCTCAATAAAATGGCGGCAGGTTGTTGGTGATTCATCGGTGAGGTTCCAGAGTGCACTCAGTGTAAATTTGAGGGTGGCGTCCACCACGCCCTGAGAAGCCTTCTGACGGACGATGTGGAGTAGTTGCTGTGGTTAAAGAGAGTGTTTGTCATAAAAATCTGAAGTTTTGGTTGATTAGTCAGTGCAGAGGAGGAAACAGCTGAAACGAGAGACTTACCTTCACTATGAACAGCTCTGCTCCCAGCTGAGCTGTTTGTTCTGTGGACAACTGAAATGAGCAAAAGGTTAAGTCCTACAAATGTGTGTGTTATCTTGGTCTAACTTTGAAATCAAACCCGCACGACATTGCCCCATTTAATCTGAAAAACCTTATCAATAACATCAAGGCGGATACGGAAAGGAGGGAATCTCTCCCGCTGACTGTCTGGGGTCGAATAGATACTATAAAAATGAAAGTCCTACTCTATATATATATATATTTGACAGCCCTAATATATATATACTTTTTCTCTTTGTATGTTTTATTCTATGAAAATGGAAAACTGGATTGGTAGCGATGACTTATTAGATTTTGTCTTATCAGGCCTGTATCATCTTTGACTCTCTAGCTGCCAATAAAAGTTTTAATGACAAAAAATACATTCTACAAATGTGCCAAGAATCCATGTACAGTACCATACGTGTGAAGATTATATACTGAACCTTAGCAGCAAGTATGGAAATGATAGCCACAGCCATCCTCTGCATGTTCTGGTCCTCATGGTTACAGAGCCACTGCATCACTAGTTTGGCAGCTTCAAACCTTGAAAAACATAAAGGAGAAACATATCGAACTGTGAACACACAAAAGAGAAACTTCCACGTGTTGACGCTTCAGTCTTTTTATGTGTTGGTTTCCTGATTTGATTCCACTGACACATTAAGTCTTTCATTCATTTATATATGTTGTGCTTTTTAAATGGTGCAACTAGGGATGGGAATTGATATGCTTTCACTTTATCCATTCTGCTTATCCATGCCATTCTTTATTCACTCTCTGGCTTTGTCACTAACTTGTAAACAAACACAGAAGCAATGTTACGATGGACTGGACCCAGTGTTTCTTTGATAGATTATCAACACCAAGGCTAACATATCACTCACTCAACAGGCTACAGATGATTTTACAAACAATGCATGTTTATTATTATTATTATTGGGCTTCTTTTAAATGTTATTATCCTTTACACTGCTGGACCTGAGTAACATATTTCATTCCTTCATGTTCTTCACATGTTGAATGATAATAAACTTAACTGAGAATGTTGCATTAACAGTGTCATTTTGCATGAAACTAAGCCAGAGTTTGGGCCACTGCTCTTTCCTGTCACTATGATCACTTCATGGACTCATTTGCTGCTGTCCACCTCTGATGAGAGTATAACATGACAAAGGCATTCATAAGGGAATTGACAGGCAAAAAGCATCAAATGAGTTGGAGCCAGTTCTCGATTCCCATCCATCAACATAACTACTTGAAGTGTGCGGTATTACAACATGATAAAATAATACTATACAATACTTCATGATAAAATGTGCATTTCACACCTGTTGAATGGAACCTCCTGCAAAATACGGTCACTGCACAGGGACAGTAGGCAGTTCTTCTGCAGCTGCAGACAGAGGAACCAGAGCCTGAGTTTTTTATATACAATCATTCCAGCACAGCCTGCTGTTGTTAGAGCTGACAGTTAAGATGGTTCATGTAGATGAAACTTGTAATACACAAACAGGTTTAGAGTTTAAAGAGGAACTATGCAAGTCTGGTCTCTTTTCCTCTGTTTTGCTAACCCTCCTCTGCGCCATGTGTATTTGTTTTTAATGAAGCTGCTGAAAAGAACAATCCATGGAGAGGTGGATAACATTATATAACATATATGATGTTACGGCATGTATATTTGTGTAAAGATTACAGGTTATGGGGTGTGTTTGTGTCGTGGTGTGCAGAGAGGAGAGCTGGGACACTGGGTCGGTGGACAGGTACTGCACTGGTGTTGCAAGAGACGCCAGAAGACAGAGAGCCTCCATTCTAGTTACAAGTCACGTATGTAACCATCACAATTACTCCAAAGCTGTTTAAGTAAGGTAAAAATGTAGCATAGCTATGGTGAAAATCCTGCATAGTTCCTCTTTAAAGGAGAAGTTCTGTTTTTTGCAACCTGGACCTTATTTCTAACATAAAATACGTTCATTTACTCACCCATACAATTTTGGTGTAACATTTGGTGTAATATATATATATGTGTAACATGATATTTCCACTGTGGCCGTGGATTAATTTGACATGAATGATATACTCAGTGCTGATATAACAGTACCTGTTGGTGGTTGGGGAAAGTCCTCATGGCCTCCAGTAAGAGCTGAGTGATGGTACTCAACAGTCGCACTGGCATCCCTGCTGCCAGGTCCTGTTTGGTCAGGTTGAACACACAGGCACTTGCTGCCAGCTGCACGTTCAGAGTGGCAGGATGATTTTTCATACCCAAAACTACCAGCTGGAGAAAAAACAGGAAAAAGTAAGTAGTGTTCTATTGTATTAAAAGAGATTACTGAGGAACTTGAAGCGTGTCATAAAAGTGTGCAGGACAACAGGTCAACCTGTAATCCTGGCTGCAGTCTGCATTCAAGTTTACAGTCTAACCCTAACGCTAACACTTAAAGTATGACAAAACCTTTCATTACGGTGTTGTCTTCTTTGATCTGAAGCAAAATAAACAGTGTAAATGGAATGATATCCAAGTACAGTGGGGTCTGTTGGTTCACCTTGAGGATGTCAGGTCGTGGCTTCTCCATGACGTGAGTCAGACTGAACAGATGGAACAGAGCTTCTCTCACAAACCCTTCCCTCTCACTGTAGCGACGTAGTGCTTCACAGATCTGGACCTCATTGGCTTCTCCTGTTACCTGTCCACACAGTAAACAGTTTTACCAACCAAAACTTCTAGGGTGTTGCTGATGTGTTGATTTACTTTTCTAAACTACCTTTAGATTTCCCTCTCCAGAGAGAAACTCTGAAAATCCAGCTTCTGTGGCCAGAAGTCCCACAAAGCTCATCCCTGGTCTCTCCTTAACAAATGCTGTAACAGCTGCATCTGTAACCTGCAACATTCACACATGCAAGGATTGGTAACTTGACTCAACATCCTGTATGCTTTCATTACAATGTAGCTTTAACACTCATGGACAAATACACAAACGCACCTGTTTCCGCCCTGACACATCCAGAGAGATGAGAGCAGGCAGGATCCCTGGCTGTCCGAGGAGCTGACGAGCCACATCAGAGGTAAACTGCTTATCATCACTGATGTCCAGGTGCTGCAAACCAACAAGCAAGGTTGCCAAATCACAGAGATAGCACTCTTCTCAAAGCAGTGATGTTGATAGGTCTATCAGGTGGTGACTGTAGTGGATCTCTGGAAAATTCATTGGGTTTCTAAGACAATTTTCGTTTCTTTAGAAATTGTTATAACTCCTGTTTGATGCTGGTATGATACGATATGGTTGCAATTAACTGTTATATTCATGTTATAATATTTTTTTCATTGTTTTTGTATCGTCTGCTATATCCATATCTACCTCAGGGCTAGATGCCTTGTTTGCTGTCCTGTAATCTTTAACTTAAAATGCTTTTTTTTATATTGGTCTTTTATGCATTTTGTTAAGTTTTAAACTTAACTGTAAAATGCTGCACTTCTGCAGTGGGTCTTCTTGCCCCCCCTGCTAGCACCAATTCATAAATCAAACCAATTTAAACGTATATTCAAAAGGTTGAACCACTAAAATTCTAATCGTAAAGGTTTATTAGAAAACGCTGTCACTTAATAACAAAATAAAGTTTGTTTCCTTAATTGTTGAGATAACACCTGTGGTGACAGACTTGTTTTTTGGGGTAGTGTCTAAGATTGTGCACAGATTCTGATGTGTCAGCAACACAGGACATGTAGCTAGCAAGATCTCAAAGCTAAATAAATATAAATACCAACAGGTGTGAAACATCTTCACTCACCTGCAATACATCAAGTTGACGTATGACTCCCAGCAGCTGGGCAGTGCTCATTTCCAGCCTCTTCAGCTGGTGCAGGGTCAAGGAGCGCAGACGCTCCTTCAGGCCAAGCAGTGGACTAAGGTTGGTTACTGAGGTGTTGGAGAGATCAAGGCTCTCCAGTCGAGGCAGGAAACAAACGTCAACTAGCCCAGAATCGTAGAAGTCTACATTGGCCAGAGAGAGTGAGCGAAGGCCCTGAAGGGAGCTGAAACGATACCGGATTGGTTCCTCCAGAGAGGACATGGTGAGACCCGTTAAACCAAGTCGCTGGAGGGACTCCTGCAGAGTGTTTGACAAAAGCAAAACAAAACAACAAACTTTAATTACACTGTAGTGCAAGGAAAGGATGGTTAACTCACACAACTAAAGACACTCTGACTTTACCTGACAGTATTTATTGGTGGCCAGTCCCTGGAGAATATCATGAATAGTGAGGTCTGCATTGACCCTGGCAGCATCCAGCTCCAACAGTCTGTGAGGACAGAGAGCTTTCTGGAAGGCCTCCGCAGAGATCCGCGCTGTACGGATGCAGGCTCTCCTCAGACGCAGGTATTCACAGTTCCGGAATACGCCCACTGTGCTGTCATTCAGCAGACCTGAAACATGGGGTCAAGGGTCACCTCTGGGGCTGTGCAAGCCTCAAGGGGACTGAGCTTTGCACAGTAAAGCACGTGTTTGACTAGGCTGACAACATTTCATTAGATCATGTGGCTCACAGATGTGACACCATTTATTACATGTTTAAGAGCTTGTTGGGAACTGTTTTCAAATTGTGAAGATGAATCTAGTTTACCACATAAAACATAGCCTATATGCAAAAAAATGACAGTATCAATCTTACGGCGGTTGTTATGTAGCTTCAGAAATCACAAACTCTTGTGTGTTCAGAAGTGCCTTGTAAGATCCAGGTTGTACCTTCAGTGGCCATCTTGGCCAGCAGCTGGTCTGCAAGCTCCTGTGGGAACAGCACAGCTTCTCTGAAGCACAGGGAGCCGTCAGGGCGTTTCACACAGAAACACTCCAGGTTCTGGCTCACATAGGTCAGACACAGGTCTGTCAGAGTCGCTGGCGAAGCCTCATCCTGAAAACACAGACAGGATGTTCGCTAACGTAGGAGAATTCGTTTAAACATCGTTTATAGAGATTCAATTTCCAGTGTCAACATGAGCGCATAAAAGACGTCACACAGATCACCAAAGTGAAACTTACCGTGCTCAAGAAACCAGAGGCCATGGCCATAGCTTTTAAAGACGCACTCTAGGATTAGCTTATGCAATCGAGACTGGTGTATTTTTTTCCACCCCGGAAAACTTCCGCTTATGTTGCCAGCTGTCGAGCAGGTTTGTTTATCTACCGCCTCAGTTCGCCCTGTTCATCTGTCTGGGAATCTGACGTTATGCTAATCTGTCAGACACCAGCATTAGCGGCGGATCAGCTAGCTAGCTCACTTGTTGTTTCCTCCGTTGTGGGAAATCGCTCTCCGTGCAGACATGTAGACAGCAGGCTGCGATGGCGGAATACATGGTTAAAAGATACTGACTAATCACTACAACTACCTTAGCTCTGAATTGAGGAACTGGGGGGGGGTTTAATTTTCTGAGCGATATGCTGAATCTATTTTGACTAGACTAGACAGATCGTAAATAAAGGTCACAGCACTGGAAGTACATTGGCGAGGGGGCTGGACTACGGAAGCCTGTTGAGGAAGGTTATGAAATACGAAGCACACGGTAGCACGCTCTTTTCCATCTTTTCAAATGGAAGTCTGTTACAGTCGTAATTCCAATTCGTTTTTTTTAATCATTTCATGATCAACAGCATTTTCGGCGTGGTTTCGTTTTGTTTTCGTTTTTTTTCAGAATAAGGCTTTTGTAACATTGCTAGTGTTTTCGTTCAGCAAGGTCACAAGTAGCCGTGGATGTGGTGGGAGTTAAGACTTCGACGCGTGGTTATTGTAAGATTTCAGCGGAGAGGTGTAAGATAAAAATATGGCTGGCCTCGTAAACTTCAAAGATGAGAATGAAGTGAAACAGTTTTTGGACAATCTGGGAATTGAGTACAGCTTTCAGTGCTACAAAGAGAAGGACCCTGAAGGTAACACACCTGTGCTGTTCAGACACGAGTGGTGCTGAACGTCGGCTGGAAATGGAAACTATTCATTTGCCAGTTTCATTTGCCTTAGTTATGTCTCCTACATCTTGTTTGCATCCTGTTTTTTCTCAGGATGCCAAAGGCTCGCGGACTACTTGGAGGGGGTGAAGAAGAACTACGAGAATGCAGCACAGGTGCTCAAACACAACTGTGAAACAAACGGATATGGAGAGAGCTGCTATAAACTGGGTGCTTACCATGTCACAGGAAAAGGTAAAAGGCTTGCTTTTGCTAAGTAGCTCACTGCTCTCCCTCCTGATAAGTGCACAAGTTTGAAGATTAATTTCACAAAGTCATCCCAGGTTGAAACAACATAAAATATTGAAAGACACAATATTAATCCTTGGCTCTATAGCTGTTCTGAAAGTACAGGTTACAAATTACAAGCACAATAAATAAATACTTGCTATTTATTATTAGTAATGGTGGTGATAATAATGTGCCAATAAATTAACATCCTACATGTGAACAGGTAAGTGGTTGAATTTAATAATTTCAAATAGTTTTTAAAATGTCTACACTCGGGTCCATTCAGTGCATAAAATCTTGACTGCAGGAGGAACTCCTCACTTCATAAGATACACAAAGGTTTCTGAATATACAAATCTGTGTCCTAAAGACCTACATATTTACACCAGGTGGGGTACCAGAGTGTCTGAAAACAGCCTACTCCTGCTTCATGCGCTCTTGCAACGCTGGAGGAAAGAAGTCTGTGGACGCCTGCCATAACGTTGGTCTGTTAGCCCACGATGGACGTGCTATGGATGGAGGACCTGACCTTACGGCTGCTCAGCAGAACTATGAGAAGGCTTGCGCTGGTGGCTTCGCTCCATCATGTTTTAACCTCAGTGCTTTGTACATTGAGGGCAATGCCAAAGGACTAGCACCAGATATGAGTCTAGCTTTGAAGTATGCTAACAGGGCTTGTGAGCTGGGACACGTGTGGGGCTGCGCAAATGCAAGTCGCATGTACAAACTGGGAGATGGTACAGGGAAGGACGAGAAGAAAGCAGAGGAACTGAAGAATCGAGCGAGGGAGCTGCATGGTTTAGAGAAGGAAAGACAGCTCAAATTTGCAGAGTGAATCGTCATCGTTCATTTGTTATTGTTTTGCTCTGGATGCACATATGCTAAGTCAGTTTGTTTGTGGGAACAGGTATAGAATAGCGTATGCACAAACAAAACCTGGACTAGGAATTCAGAGGTCAGGGATGATCTGGTGTTAGTTAAAGGCAAATGGTTAAATGTGTACAACTTCAAGATGATGACATTCAGGCAGCAGTGTCAAAGATAACTATTTATATCAGTAGAGTTCAGAGAAATGTGTACAAGATGTGTACAAGTAATAAAATTAATATTGACTCAGAGTTTTTTTACATCATGCTTTGTCTCTGGTCTTTGATTAAGAACATGTTTAACCAAATGTTCTAGGTTTGAAGGGCAGTTTGAAATGTCATCAGATCATCCTGGACAACTGGAAAAGAAAACACATTTTAGACAACGTGAGGAAGACCGTCAAGCCTGGAAAGATAGTTTATTAATATATGAAAAAGAACTTTGTAATACCAGAAGCACATACTATTCATCTTTAATAGAAAAAAGAGCCATGCGTCCCTCCGACTCTCAGCAGTAATGATTTCCTAACTTTCTTTACTGAAGAGATTGTAAATATTAGAACAAGGACAGGCAGTAACAGATCACAAAATACAGTCTCTGTAGAAGCTCCTTCCAGACTTAGTGCATACTTACACAGCTTCTCCCCCATCGACCTGTTAGATTAAACCTCTGCAATTACCTCCTCTAAATCAGCTACATGTCTGTTTGATCCAGTCCCAACCAGACTGCTCAAGGATGTCTTCCCCTTAGTAAACACTTATATACTGAACCAGATCAATCTTTCCTTAGTCACAGGTTATGTGCCACAGGCCTTTAAGGTGGCTGTCATTACAGTTTTTGACGATTGCTGACCCAAAACACTTTTTCAAAACTGTGAACGCATATCACACCTAAAACACACAATTCCCAAAACAGCTAATTTCATGCTCAAAATCACTCAGTGTAACTAGACACAGACACAAATTTCCAAAATACAATTATGCACTAACTGAATTCACCAAATCTACCAAAACACTGACACACCACAGTGTCATAATCATGTTATCATGGTGTCCAAAAAACTGTCAAGAGTCTCCAACTGCAGTGAGGGTATTCACAAGAGTTAGTAAGAGAGCGCAAATTTCTCCCCTTTTAGCTTCTCTCCATTGGCTTCCAGTAGGACATAGAACAGACTCCAAAATCCTTTTATTGACTTATAAGGCTCTTAATGACAAAGCTCCATCTTATCTGAAAGACCTTATCACTCCATACTGTCCCACCAGAGCACTTTGCTCCCAGAATGCAGTTCTGTTAGTGACTCCCAGTGTCTCTAAAAACAGACTGGGAGGTAGAGCCTTCAGTTACCAGGTTCCTTTACTGTGGAGCCAGCTCTCTCCACGGGTCAGAGAGGCAGACACTCTCTCTACATTTAAGTCTAGGCTTAAAACTTTCCTCTATAACAGAGCTTTTAGTTAGGGCTGGCTCAGGTAGCCCTGACTCATTTTATAGCTATGCTGCCGTGGGCTTAGACTGCTGGGGGACACATCAGGTTACATGGAGCCCTATCCCCTCCTCTCTCTCTCTCTCACACACACATACCCACCACACACAAAACAGCACTGTCCATGGTGCGGACACACTCGACCCCTGGACCGGCTCTACAACCACTGATGTGTATATCATGCCACACAGTGACGGGACTCATCACTCCTATTTAATAATAGCCTACTGCACAACAGAAAGTATCAATGAAATGTCTCCTTATTCTTATATTTAGCCTGCTCTTAGCGTGTGCTTTAGTTTTCTTTTTTTCTTGCTTTCCTCCTTATTTGAACCCAAAACTCACTGGTTGCACAATTGCGTAACCTGATTATTGACGTCGGTCAATCGCTTTTCCCCCTCGTTTCTTTTTTCTCAGATTAAAACACTTCCAAAACAGAGTTTATAACAGGATTAGTGAAAACATGCACTGAACCAATTTACACTGAATTTGGGTGGGGGTTAGGAGAGAACCCATTTTGTTTAGAGACATTTTTTCTTTCTTTTTTTAAACTATGAATTTAGTTTTTTTTTTTTTGCTCTGAAATCTGGTATGTTGTTTGACTCTGGCCTTGGTAGAGCCCTTTCTGAAGTGCCTTGTAGTTAGTATAGAATACTCTGCTATTAGAAACCAAAATTTTACTTTTTTTTCCAACACTTGATAGAAGTTTGACAAACCTGTGTAATATTGCACTGTGGTCTTAAAATTTGTAGCTCCAGGTAACTCTAACAGTGACGAGCAAAATTAATCTAATTAATCATAGTTGTATATGGGATTTTTCCCGAAGACAAAAATAACAGGTACTTTGACAAGCACAGGAGCTTGTGTGGGTAAGACGGTGGTTGGACCAAAAGGGGGAGTCAGAATCTAAGACATGAACTTTGCTCTTGTTCTGAAACTCACGGGATGCTTCACCCTGAAGTCACGAAACCAGACGGAGTAGCCTATACAACTCCCGTTTATCGTGATGTGAACCAACATTGTGTTGAGACGTAGAAGACAGTGCTCACGCAAACAAAAGGTGTGTGTTTACACAGCGCTGAACTAGGCTGGGGCTGCTGAGGATGATGATGGGTGGATGGGGCCGCTCGCTGTCTGTCGAAGCCCCGCCCGTTAGCCGTGCTCTCATTCAAAACAGAGGACAGCTGTTGCTAGGCGCATCGTCGTGTCCTGAGCGTTAGCCTGAAAACTGTTAGCTGTCTGCCGTCTTCTCATGTACTCACTGGAATATCAGGAGGAGAAAGAGGGGAAGGGCGCACTTCGGTGAGTTAACGGACAATGTGAGGCAAAGTTTGCATTGGTTTGCGACATAATTAAGAAAATACCTCGGGAGCCGTCGATACGGTAAGCTAACCTTACGTTAAGCCCCGCGAACGGTTTGGGTGTGTTTGTTTTTATATGCAGGATGCTCCCTTATCAAAGTAAATCGGCATCCATCGAGAGGAGGGGAACAGAAGACGGACTGGTGACTGGTCCGGTTATTTTTTGCAGTGTACGCTATCCGTAACTGGGTGCAGTTGTCTTGGCCGTTATTTTATTTTCTCCTCCACCCACGTGAAGATATAGTCGCCCCCACCACCACACGCCGAGAGGCAGCAGCGCGGAGTGTGGTACGATTCTAGCGATAAATCATGCGCTCCCTCCCCGAGCTAACGATTCAAGCTAGCGTGAGTTAAGGCATGCTAATGTGGAAAGCGTTGAGTAAAGAGTGAAGATAGTGAGCCAGTTGGCGTTTGTGATTACCTCGGTGCATTCTTACTTTGTTTTACTATTGTCGCTGCACGATTTGCTTCTGTTTAGAGTGACGGGGGGACTTCGTGTCGACCCAATTTTTGCTACAAGCCCAGCACAGCTCCTCCAGCAGCCATGCCTGTAGCAGGCGCTCTGCTTTGCTTTGGTTAGCTCATTGGCGATTAACCCCCTGCACAGTTACCCTCCGAGGAGTGCTTTGGGTGTGGCGTGGGGTTCACCCACGAACAATACTTCGTGCAGTCACAGCCTACCTTGTACCAGCCATAGCATATATTGGTTACAGAATAGCCACCGCTGATGAGTCGTGAGGTGTGGGTGTTGGATCTGATCAGCAGAAGTATTTTGGACCTGACATTACTTAAATGAGAGGAACTTTAAGAGCCAGAGTAAGAGGGTATCCTTCCGAGTTCAGTTTCTCAAACAAGTCGATCCACACATTACATTTAAAAACTGCTCAGCAAGCTACTCTACCAAACTCCACCTCCAACAATCCAGTTACATTTGTGGGTCATTCGTATCATTTTAAATAAGCAGTCGTCTTCTCTTTACAGTAACAATAATCCACACATGCCGTAGTTCAGAAATAATATACAGACCTTTTATTTTTTCAACCTTTAAGACGTGTCTTAGCTGTTCTATGACAGCTGAGGTGAGGCTATGTTGACATTCTCCGTGAATGGTCAGGTGACAGAGGCTACAGTTACATGTTAATGTGTGAACCCAGGAATATCTACAGATATAAGTTATCAGTAGATAACAGGATTGACCCACTCACACAAGTGAGTGGGTTAGTTCTGTTGGCTGTCAACCCAATTTATGTAAGGTTGAATTCACACCCTCTTCACTACTAGTCTTTTTTTTTCTTAAACAAAGCCTGCGTCTCCCCAAACCTCCCATCTGATGTTCTCATTGTCAGTGTCCTGTCTGTGTGACTTTGCTGATGCTCGCCCCTCTCACCCCATTTTAAAGGGGTCTCAGGAATGCCTCATTTTGCTACTTAGTATTGCTGTGTGGCGCTGCTGTTCTCAACACTTAACATATGACCCAGAGGTCAGTGGTTCAGAGTCATGACTGGCATGCCTTTACAGTGCTGTGGTTTAGTGTTATACAGGAAAAGGCTTCAGCCAGTTAAAATGGATGAAGAACATATTTATTCATTAGATAGTTCTCAGAGCTGCAGTCATACCAGTTCTGAAAGCATTGTTTGACTGAGTGGTTAGATAACGCTCAAGTTAAAATTTAGCCCAAAATAGGAGATGAAACCTAATTCTTTCCAAATGTCAGAGGTCCTCAGCCCTCCACATGTCAAAGGAGGAATCTGTTTGGCATCCCTTTTGGTTTCACTTCATCTGATTCAGGCCCAACCAAGGAGACTGTTGTTAGTTGTTAAAAATGAACAGTGAAAGTACGGTCTGCAAGACGATGGTCAGTAGGTGTAAAGGATACATCTGACACATGTACCCAAGTAGTCTTACTGCAGAGGCTTAGGTTTTAATCCAACAAAATATGGTTGATGCAGTATTCTACTCACCATGCAGATTCACACTGTCTGTCTTGGGCAACAATCCCTCTCTGTTCAACTGTTTACAAATGCTGCAATGAATTATCATTGTGTATCTTTGGATTTATCCCATTCTTCATCCCTCTCTGACTGTAAACAAGAACGTCACGTTCGTTTACTATTGCTTGCACACAAATAGTTTGAGCACCTGGAGGTTTTGCTGAAGGTCACTCAGAGTACTGTATTTTATTTTTAATTACAGTACTTTGTGCAGAACACAGAATCGTCAGCTGTATAAATATGTAAGCCAACAGTTCTTCATAAAAACATGAGGTCATGTTTTTTAGGGAGAGAAAATCATTCAGATGGTATATGTCTGTATTAACCCACTGAAACGACACATATCGCCTACTATGCTGAGGAGGTGGACACCGTCAGTTATTCGATTTTCCCTGTTGCATGTAAACTGGGACAAGGACAGAACTCCGACGAGATGCTCAGTTCAAGCTATGAGCATAGCTCGATTTAGCTGTGCATGTAAACTCATTGAATGTCTCTTGGTAACTACATACCACCTCCACCTTCCGGGCCAGGCTAATCTCAGAGATGACTTGTGTACGTGGGCCCATCTGTTCAGTACTGTGGTGTAGCTGCTCTGTCCAAGGCCTGCAAATGTGATTAGTTAGAGCTTACATGTGTGTGTGAGTGAAATGAAACTCCCCTCTCAGAATGACAGTGGCCCGTTAGTTGTACCGCAGCTTCAGGAGGACAAAGTTCTCCATTTACCTGTGATGAAATTTGAAGTGTAGCCTATAGCTAAATTGCATCCTTCAGTGATAGTGACAGTAGTCTGTACCAATACTTACCAATAATAAATATCATTTTTAATTAACAATTTCTCATTCTGCTCCTACTTTTAATTTGTTAAAGTTAGGGCTGACCTCGACCAAAGGTGGTCGACCAATAGCCAACATTTAGGGCCATTAGTCGACTAATCGTTGCAGATAATGAT
>OMNW01024744.1:0-10124 GCA_900303245.1 Selene dorsalis
GTGTGTGTGTGTGTGTGTGTGTGTGTGTGTGCGTGCGTGCATGCATGTGTGTGTGTGTGTGGTTATTGACTGCAGTACAAGAGGCTGAGAAATAGACTGTGAAGGAACAAGAGCAGAAAGCACCATGTCTGATGAGATCTTGGATGACAGCTGTGGACAAGACTCTCCACATGTTCACAATGTATGACTCAAGAGTCTCACATACTACACCTGCAACCAGTCCTTTACCATGACACATGCAGCATTTGTGGAATATACTGTGTATATAGACCTGGAAACATCTCAATACATGTTACATGCAACACACGACTATACTATAAAACCAGTCAAACAAGAAGTGAATGTGAGCACAAAGGTAGCTCAACACATTCCCACCTGGCCTCACACAGACTGTTATGGCTGATGATGCTGAGTCAAGCCCACCTCCTACCAATGACCTGCTCACACAGGAAGACTCTTCTACTCATCAATATTTCCATTTCCATAAATAGCACCATTCTTTCTTCAGCACTACTTCAGGATTTGACACACTTTGACTCTCTCATTTATACATTTATCACTTCTTCATGATAAACTGACTTGAAATGCAGATATGATCAAGTAGTCTATATAGTATTCTCCACTGTGTGTCTATCCTCCTGTCAAAACTCAAGATGGTTACTCACTCTCTTGCTCAGCACCAGTCAGTAAATTCATTCAAAACACACTCTAGTTGTGTTCATTGACTTGTTGCTTTACACCACTCTGACTACAAACTGTTACATCCATGGTGTTATCCAGCATCACTGACATCTGGTCATGTGATCATCGTAGTTGACTGATCCATCATTACTCATCACCATAGGAACAGAGGGCACATAACCTTACCGACAGGCTGCAACTTCAGTGTTTACCGCTGAGACCAGTGTGATTAAACTCTGTTTATCACAGGGCTTCACACTTTATCACTCCTGACAAATGTTATCCTCATCACAGGGCTGCGTGGCCTTCCTCCTTAACAGAATACAACAGGTATGACACTGTGCCAGGCTGTGCTGTTAAAGCTGCCAAACAATATCACATCTTATTCAAATCTTGTAATTTTAGTACACAACCCAATTAACTGCACAGCCTTAGTCTGATGTGTGTGCACTCAGCCATGAAGTATTGTGATACAAATACACTTCTGCAGATAAATGAATGGACTTTAGCAACTTTTAAACAAAATTTAACAACTGTATCAGATCAGTCTCATTATGTGTATGAAATTCATCAGACTGAGCTTTATTTATCATATCTGATGTTTTTGAGCTGAAGGCAAATGAGCGCCTGCTATTTTGGAGTGTGTGATGAGCTGTCCGGATTTCCTCTAATCTGACCCCTGGATCGCTCGTGTCTGCTGGTGATAAAACACCGCTGCTTCTTTCAAGTCTGGGAAACTGGATGATTCGGTGTCCCGAGCCAAGAGGCTGACCACACGCAGCCTCCGACGTTACACTCGCACACATCGTTTTCCTACAGAGACGAAGCCACTGTTACACAACGAGATGTGGGGCTTTAGTTTACATGCGCGCACACACACACCTTCGGTCCTTCAGTCGAGCTGTCAGCAAGCATCAGCACTCAGGGCGGACGATGGAATCGAGCAGGCAGATGTGCAAACATGCCTGACGGAGTCCTCTGCCCCGACCTCAACACACCCCTAAATGAGTGATAAAAATAACAGCAAGAGAAAAACACCCTGTTTGCAGGTGGTCCCTGTGCTGCAGACACACTGCACAATGGGAGGCAGCATTTAGTCTTTAGTCATTTCTAGTCTCACAGCTGAGACTAGAAATGTACACACTTTACCCAAAGGGCAAAAAAAGTTGTGCTAAATAATTGAAAAACTGCTAAATAAAGGTGCAAATCACTAATTACTAAATACTAAACAATTAAATCAATTTATGTGTTATGTCTCTGAAGAGGAGTAACAAGAGAATAATAATAAAAAAAAAAGTCTACTCTTAAAATGTCTCCCTTTGTTTCAATAAGGGTTTGAGCTGTTTTTAAAGTGATATGGCTGAGAAAGAATGGAGCTGATTCTTCCCATGCAAGAGGCAGATCAGAAGCAACCATTTGGTAATTTAGAATAGAAATGAGAATATCATGGAAAAGTTCATTTATTTCAGTAGTTCAATTCAAATAGTCTTTTAATTGTTAATTATGGCTTAGATTTAATGGGAAAAAAAGAATATAGTGAATAGTTCACTATTGTAACCTAATGGTGTCACACTGTAATCAGCTGATGAAAGGTTTCCTGAGCTTGGTTCAGTAGCTCCACTATCACAGAGGAGACTTAAAGGACTTAAAACATGTTTATTCTAATCAGAAAGTGGGCCGAGATATGTTGCTGTGCTGTTTTATATTTTCTGATGATGTCTGTTGACTCTCTGTGTTGTCTGTGTGTTACTTGGCGTTGTACAGCACTTTGGTCAGTTTATTAAATCTACTTTCACAATCAAACATGAAGACAAAGCAGCTCAGGGGGAGGCAAGTTAAGGACAATCTCTGGGCTGAGAACAAACAAACGAGGAGAATAACGCACAAAGTATCTCAGGATGCTGCAACAAGCCCAAACAATGCACAGAAGTCCCAACAGACCTTCTATTTGCAACTCTGCAGCCCATATTAGCTGCATATAAATGTGGCGTGATCAGTGTTATTAGTGTGTGGCCAGAGATCTAGTGCTGATAAGATCATCAGATAGGAAACGTGGAACTAACAAACGACAAACACATCAGCACCAGTTCATAACAACTAAGGAAGATAATGTCATACACAACAATATTTGGCAATAGAAAACCACAGTGAGCAAACAGAACAGCAGTGAGCTTGAATAGGTCATTAGAAAGCAGCTGGTCTAATCTGCCACTGTGACTTCCTATTATGTGAGCAAGTAGAAACCGATATCCAGCTGGAGGACAGACATTTTCCAGCAGCCCTGAAAGGCAGGTTGAAAATAGTCCAATGGCCTTTTCTGATGACAGCGGGTCTCGCCTCGAGAAGATATACACATGGTGCAGAAAGAGGCAGGAGCAAGTGGCTCAGTCGTTAAATGAAAGAATATTCAAATGGCATGAAAACCTTTAACATATACAAGACAAGCAGCTGTTTTCAGAAGGGAAGCAAGGGAAGCTTCTATCTGGCAATTATCAGGGGAAAAGGCAGACAAAGACAGCAAACTGACCTTTACCAAATGGTATAGCCTTTAATCCTTACTACGGAGTCCTGCTGGGGACACACAGACTGGAGGAGGCTGATAAATCGGACTCAAATGCCACGTGAATCTGCATTTCTATGCCTATATTATCAAAACAGTGATCCGAGTGCCTTGAAGTGGGTGCACTTGGGAAGGAATGAGGGAGTGGCCGTGCTGGTCGAGTGTTTTCGGATGGAAGAAGTCACAGATTTGTCGTTATTGAATTACTGACTCCACTTTCAACTGGCCATAGGGTGGCTCGGTTCCATCAGACCTTTGTGTTGATGAAGTTATTGTTGTTGATGTCCATCACATGCTTTGGATCACAATGGTTCAACGTACTGTAAATGTGCTGAAGTTAAATTCTCTTGTACTTAATTGAAGATTTCCATTTAAGGCAAATTTATACTTTTACTTTTTTTCTTCCACATAATTTATTCTTGTACATTTTACCTTGCTCAGTTTCATACAAGCTGTACATTTACTTCCACCCACACTGTGAAATATTTCTGATCAAAAAACTTGTATATATATTTTTTTCTCTATTTAAATTATGTGTGTACATAACAGTACATATTTTTGTTTTATATATATTTTGTACA
The DNA here is from genome assembly GCA_900303245.1 of Selene dorsalis. NCBI lineage: Eukaryota > Metazoa > Chordata > Actinopteri > Carangiformes > Carangidae > Selene > Selene dorsalis. The sequence continues at coordinate 3,823 of OMNW01024744.1, forward strand.
GAGTGAATGTCCTTATATTTAAGTTATTATCATTATTTTATTTTGAGGTCTGACATTTTCATTTAAAAAACCAAAACAGAATCATTGCCTGATCTTAAATCAGCTGTGGAAAAGGTTTTTTCTACTGGCATCGCTGAGAGGATTCATGTGTGTTTAAGTTTTGTTGACTGTTGCTATTTATTTTAATAGGTTATAAAATATTTTGATACACAGGAGATATAGGCTATAGGCTACTGTTTGCTATTTATTTTAAGAAATTAGAAGACATTTTTCTGAGTTACACAGAAACCCCTTTTGGTCCAAGGACTATTGGTGGAGTGTCAGTTATTCAAAATGTGCATCCCTAGTATAAATCATTGTTCCAACTACATGATCAACAAAGCCAGATTTTGGAAATATAGACAAAATGCATCCTTTGAGCTATCATACAAAACCTAACAACATGATGTCAGGACGTGGTGTGTGAAACCAGTGTATGCACAATAAAATGCACCGTTCAAGAGTGTCGTCTAGTTCTGCCTTTGAGCTGCAGCTGCAAAATGAGTGAAAAAAACAAACAAACAAACATATGCACATGAGCTTATAAAATGTATCTTGCTGCAATACATTAGAGTATTTACATTAACTACAACAGTAAAACCCAATAAATAAAATCACCTGCAGGTTTGTTTGCAGCTGTGAGGCCAGACAAAGAGTTATAACTCTAACATAACAGCTCCCAGTGCTGCCAACTTCACCAGCTCCTTTAAAATAAAGACTAAATGCATCACCTCTGGTCCTCATCTGGAACTGATAAACTTACATTGTTTTATACATGTCAGTAAAACCTGATGAAACAGGTCAGTTAGATTAGCTTCGCTTCAACTCAGACAAAACAGAAAACACATGATCCAATGACATAATAACTGTAGGTTGGTCTGAGCAGGACTCCAGCACCACCATAGGGAAGCTCAGCATTATGTCTACTCCTCCCTCTAACCAGGATGACACTTAAAAAAGCCACCAGGGTTACTTTAACCATCAGCATCACACCACTAAGACAACAGCAGTATGCTGGATTGGAGGCTCCCATAACATAGGTAAGAACGTCTAACAAGATGTCCAGTTATCAGGAATGAATAGATGACGTGGAGGTCACCGCAAAGGGCATTCTCCCACTTATACCATGGTCACTTACCAAAGAAATAAATAATAAATCAATTATTTATACTTGTTGATGTGTTTTACAGTTCAAATCATGAGTTTTTCACAAGCTGACTATTTAATATCTCTCCTCCAGGCTAGAAAAAGGAAACCCGCTGTGGGATGATGGCCCAACGTTACATGACACATGATGTACATAAAATATTATTTCAGAAGGCCAGTGTGCCACTCATGCCATGGTTACTAACTAGTGCAATAATTCAGAACTGTCGTCAGGCAATTTGACCCGAGCATCTTTATATGAGTCCTATAACGTTAATTTATATGAACACTACAATATTGAGTGTTCACCCAGTCCATGGTATAACATAGGTAAGTTTTGGTATTGAACAGTACTGTAGTCAGGTGGCCCCTGAGGACAAGTCATACAGGAGAAGACACATTCATATGCAAATAGGAGAAACACATGTTAACATGTGTCTCTGTCACAAGCTGAATATATCATCAATATTTTACATATTATCTACTGACAGGACCTGCATCATATTACTGAATCCTCTGGACCACAAAGTCAGTGGAAAATTACTAAAGGGCTGTGATAAGGCTGCACACTTACAGTGAGCTGGTTTGTTTGTGAAAACAGAAATGCAAGTGGCTGATGTGCAGGCAGAGTCTGTAAATGTTCCTGCTGAAAACAGCCTCCAGAGGAAATGACACAGACTGACAGCAGGTCAAACTATCTGACAGCACAGTGTTGACTCCAGCCAGAACCAGAGCAGGCGTGTTCCAACACCTCTCATCTGAGTGCTATAATTAAAAATAAATTACATTATAATAAATAATCAAATTTTTCAGATTTGAATTTGCAGAGTAAATGTTAACTCTGAAACCCAGTGCTATGAGACAGAAATGTAGCGTTTGTTTTAGTAAAGTCTGATGACCTGCTGTTTGTGAGGGTGGGAACGAAAGGGGAAGATAATGTGGTTAGATCTGAGGGGAAGAGCTGATGCTTCACTGCCACCTGCTGGTGGAGGACTCGACTCCTCCACAGTTGAGGGACACAATGTGAGGAAACGGTACAAAGCAATCACTGTTCAACAGAATCTCTGAGACGCCGCAAATGTCATTCACAAGTGCGTGGCAAGGATAGCAGCATTTGGCTTTGTTGGAGAGAGAGCCAATAATCAGAGCTGACATTTCCCTCTAAAACGGTCATTAGTCACTTCCAAACAAGAGTGATGTGATAACTGTAATATCTTCAAATTGCAGCTATTAACAAAGGTTTGCTGAAGGGGTCTGAGAATTTTCTTTGCCTCTCAAAATGTCAACACTGAGCAATCTCATCAGTGTGAGGAAGATGAAAATAAGCTTATATTAATGTGTCAATAAGACAAAGCACATGGCATCTGAGGAGGAAGTGTTTGTGGACCACTGTTCAAGGTCCACTGTAGGAAACTGGAGCTCAGCAACAGGTGACTGGTGTTTGTTTTTTTTGTTTGTTTTTTTTGGCTAAATGTGAGTTTTGTTTCCTGGCAGTGGTACTGGAATTTTTACTGACACATAAACTAATATAAACCGTTATGTCTGCACAAGAAAGACTCTTGGTGATCAAGAAACCCTGAGAAGTACAACCAGTTCTACGACACATGGTTCAGTCATAGTCTCATCAGTTAGATATTTTATCATAAGGCTGCAACATGACAAAAATGAAATAGTATGAAGACTTTCTGAATGGCATATTGCATTAAATGTGATAAAATTATAGGATAAATTGAACTGGATCAAAAATATTTAGTTGATATTTGAGTTTACACAGTGTGAACAGGGCTGTAGTGTTATTATTATCATTTAAAGGGGAAATATGCAAGTCCGGCCACTTTTTTCTCTACAGAGCTCCTCCTACAGTTTTGGACCCCAAAACTGTTGTAAAAACTCACCCCTAACCCTCCTCCCGCCTCCCACCCCCCAACCATATGCATTTGTTTCCAACGTAGCCAACGAGAAGGCTATCCATGGAGCGACAGAGGTGGGTAATGTTAACAAGAGATTACAGATTACGAGGCGTGTTTGTGTCACGGTGCCGTAAAGCAGTCCACGTTTCTCGTGAGACGAGATCTGGGACACGAGCCACTAGGTGGAAGGCAGAGAGCCTCCATTCTCCCAGTAACAAGTCATTAAACCATCACAATGACTCCAAAGCTGTTTAATTAAGGTAAAAATCTTAGCATAGTTGCCCTTTAATGTGTTGATGGTAATACTGAATTCTATGATCACTCTGGCTGTAATGATGATATTAATGGACACTGCCATCAACAGCTCACACACTGACTGAACACCTCAACAAGCTACTTCCGCGTTCATGTTTCGTTCAACATTACGAATACGGATGCCACTATCATGGCTGATACTGATCATCTATGAGCGTGTTTGGCCTGTTGTGCACTGGTGCAGTGAACAAGTTGGGAGGCGGGACTACACTTCAAAGCACACAGTGCTTCTCTCAACCAACCGGACATTCATTCTGATCTACTGATCACATATTTGAATGAAGATCATCAGATTATGATCAGCAGCTGATCGATAAGGGCATCCCTATTTACTAATTAACAAACCAGTGATCAACATCGCATGACTCACACTGACCTCACTGAGATGTCACAGTGAAGTTGACCTTTGACCTTTTGGATAAAAAATGTTTTTATCCTTGCTTACATTTGAGTTCAGTTGTGCTATGATTAGTGAATGAATTTGTGAGTTATGGTCAAAAAACATGTTTTGTCAGAGTGTGTTCCTGATGTACTGATGTAATCTTGACCTTTGACCTCCAAAAACAATTCATCCTTGAATTCTAATGACTCTGAAGAAGCGCTGTCAGGGCATTCATTACAAAGAAATCCTGTGTACAATTCTAAAACTAGTTTCCTGTGATCTAATATTTAAGTCGGTGGATTTCTACATCGACCGGAGCAAAGACAAATGACGTCAGAAGTTGACACCCACCTTTTTGATAGAGCTGCGAGTCTTCTCCTTCCACTGGTGGCTGCTCAGCTCCAGGGTGCAGTGAACAAAGGTTTCTCTGTCGTAGGAGCCCAGGATGAACAGTCTGCAGGGTCACAGCACAACACACAGAACCACACAGTTCAGTTGTAACAGTAAGACAATTGAAAGGTACCAATCGAGTTAAATGTTCGTTTGCTTGTGTTTCTATTTCTATCAGTGAGCACACACATCTCGTTCCTGAAGGTGGGACTGTTTGACTGAAGTTACACATTTCTGTTCATCAGTGTGAGATTGGATCAAATGAGCCTCACACAGTCCACAATGTTAACGTTTTAATAAGTAACACCCGTGTTCTATCTTAATACAGAAATGCTAATGGTTTGAAATGTCTTTTTATGTTTGATGCGACACATTCTGACTTGTTATACTGGGCAAATACAACTTCTTCAATCTGAAAGAATTAAAAAAATGTGTTGTTTCCCAAACACACATATCCTTTATAGAGTGGAATAATCTAAAATGAGTTCATACTAACTGTATAGTTAGTATAGGCAATAACATCAGTTATGTTTCATTCCTCTTCATCCACAGACAATAGAATCTGTCTTCAGTCTAGTCCTATTGCCCTTTATTTCACAAATAAACTCTCTCTCAGTCTTTGCATCAACATGATTTATTCACCTAACTATTATTTTCATCATTGACCAATCTTTTTATGATGAAATTAATTTTTTTTTTTTACAGGTTGATTGAATAATGAACAAGAATAACAAAAAAATCATTTAAATCATTGTTTTATCAACACTACCTCACAACAACAAAAATATTGCTGTTATGCAATTATTTATTCAATATTTTTCCTGCAAATGGTGAATATGCCCATCTCAACTTTACAGTGCCTGATGTCTTCAAATGTTTTGTTTCATCCAAACTGACTGTTGAAAAAGAAAGCAACATTCATTCTGGCTTCTGCTGCCCCCTGCTGTTCACAGAGGGTCGGTGCATCAGAAGAGTTTCCTCCTGTGGATGACACGGTCTGACACACAGTCCAACTGTACAGAAACTATGCATTATAATATTTACCCCAGGAACAGTTCACTGGGATGAGACCTGAATGAGCTTTGACTGTTTCAATGGAAAAACTCCACTTAACAGGTGAAATAAACAACATGTCTTTGCTTCACGTGTTCTGTGCAGTGTACGTCTGATGCTGAGAGGATAGAGGGAAGACAAAGTCATGTAAGAGGGGACGGAAACAGGAGATTTTGTATGATTATAATGGGCAGGAGATGAATTATTAATAGATGAGTCTGATCTTCTCATCCTGTGGTCTATACACATCAAAGCACACACAACAAGTCTCCTAGGCAACAGAGGATAGGCCTCGGTATTGGGATGACCCTGAGCTAATTGATTTGACTCGCAGGCCAATTAAAATTTAAACATGCCATCTCTGAACAAAGAGGGAGCATGTCTCAGAGAGAGGAGTGTGTGAGGCTCGGCCTTGTCTGACTCCACCCAGTGTAATGGACTGTTTTGTACAGTAGAGTTTGAACCACAGCCTGTTAATGAAGATGGACGCAGCCTCTGTTACATCACCCACAGGTTTCGGAGGAGTGGTTTTGGAGCTCAGAGTGAGCTGTTCAAACGCCCCCTCCTTCTCTGGATCATCCAAAAAACGGTCAAAAAGGTGGAGCCTCTGTGGAGCCAAGACTGCAGTGAACAACAGTTCTTGGCAAATTTATGCCCACTCATGCTGAGACCAAACCGTTTCCATACCAGTCTGTAAACATGTTTATTCCTAATGTAAATTGTGGATATTTTAACATGGGGGTCTATGGAGCCTGGCTCTCGTGGTCAGTTTATGTGCTTCAGTGTTGCTTGATCTGACACAGCAGCGCTTCATGAAGGTTGTGATGCTCACTAGTTGTTCAGACAGCTTGTGAGATGTGTTGATGCGTGTATGTGTATCTGTCTCAATATGAATGATGTGGACTTCATGTTTGTAACACAAGGAACACAGGTGTCTGGCTTTGAACTTTGTGCTTCACAGTCGTTAAAAACAACAGAGGTTATGAGCAAAAAAAACATCTAAATTGTTGTTGTAGTGTAGTGTTGCCTTGACGACTGGGTGACTTTTTTCTTCCTGTATGACAGCT
>OMNW01024749.1:10777-21843 GCA_900303245.1 Selene dorsalis
ACTAAGAGTTTCGAGACGAAGTGAAGCAGAGGGAAATGAGATGCAAAAGAGAGGGGGCTGGAGAAAAAAATAGTGCTTATGTAAAAGACGAGGGGTTGTTTTTATAGTTTTGCAATATTTTCTATCAGTTATGATAAATATGTGATCATCAGGAGAAACATTCGTCGGTAAAGTCCTCAGTGAGAATAATCTGCTGAACCAAAGACTGAATAATACCCACACACACGATTCCTCAGGTAGGAGGTTGAGACGTTGTCATGCCCAGAGCATTGTACAGGCGTTTTTTTCATCTTTTTGTTTTATGTTTCTGCTGAGATGTGGGAACACAATGACACACGACTAAAACAAAGTCTGACAGGGTATAAAAGTTGTAGAGACACAGGATTTGGTGTTACTTGATCTTTCAGTATCCCCAAAAGTCTTAGACAATACCTGATTGCGTGTTAGTTCTTAACATGGAACATCATCAGTATCACCGTCGGGGTATCAATATTATATCATATGGATTATTCACAATTTGTCCAGTAGCTACTCTTTTGACTACAGGCAGAGCAAAACAAAGCACATCAGGACTGTCACACCAAGATCAATAAGAAACAATGCAAATGAGAGCATGATATCACTGGCCTACAGCCATGAGACTGGAGCAACATCACTACAATCTCACTTTTTAACACTCAACATGGAACTTCTCCTGCAAGTGTTCTCTCGGTCAAAACAGTAAGAAAAGCCATCGGTTTCCTTCAGTGTCAAGTCGTTAAGGAGGGTTGTTACCAGGAGCTGTCCTTCTCTCCACAACAATCATTAAAAGCCAGTGTGTCACCGACACTGCACAGATGTCCACACTGATAAAAACAAAATACCAGATCTACTTAATAAAATCGAGGCGACTTTTTCCCTAATTTATTTATGTAGATCAAGTTAGATTAATCTTTGTTTAAACCGCTCATTTGTTTTTGTACATGAAAAATACCTTAGTAATATTAACTTAATTTTGTTGTTTAGATTCAACAAAATTAGTCTTTGTATTAATTACTTTATTCTTTATTCAAATGAATAAGGAATGAGACGAACAACACACACTCACATTCATGCACTGCAGGCAATTTTAAAGTGGCTAGATAACCTAGTGTGCATGTTTTCGGACTGTGGGAGGAAGCCAGACTTCCCAGGGATAACCCACACAGATTATGCAAACTCCAAAGGCCCCTCGCCCGAGAATCAAACCCCAAAATTGCTAACGGGATAGTGCTAACCACCAGCACTATCCATCAGCCATTTTTCATCACTATTCTTTAGATCATTTCTCTGATAACTTACAATCCAGTCTTCAGGAGTTGTTCCTCTGTCCATAACAAATGGACCAAGTGATTTAAACCAGCAGAAACACTGAATAAAAGCAGTTTGACATTAAATATCAGTGATTCATTTGACACTGTTTGGCAGACGCAGGGTGTCTCTGAGGGGCTGGGAGCTGAGCTGTCTAACATTTGCTCATGTTGCTCGATAAATATAAGATCCAGACGTCCGATGACTAAAACCCTTCATCTGGTTCAAATATATATTGAAAACAACCAAGGTGTGAAAAATGCATTATAATAAAATGTTACTTGAACCTGAATGAAGAGTAAATTCTGGCATGCAACCTCAACACTGACTCATGTGCATAGACTTATTTACATATGCATAATGTCAGTGACAGGTGACTAAATGAAAAAGGAGCAAATAAGAAAAGGACAGAGTGGAGGAGCGGAGAGGAGAGTGTTATGATAGGGACTGGGATATCAGAAAACCACATGCGTAGACAAATAAATAAAAACAAAGAGGTTGTCTTCACTGTCCTCAACATCCACACTGACATCCAAAAATATTCACTGGTTCACCCTGAATCACGTCGGCAAGCATTTCAAGAGATATCAACAACCCATTACATTTGACCACATCGATAATAAGGGAGAGCGCTGCAAAATACTCTGCCCCAGATTCCTATTTCCTACCATTAAGTCCAAGTCCTTTCCATACTTCCTTCATTAGTGCCCATGTTAAGCTCTGCAGAATTGCTAATAAGTTAATTGAGGGCTTCTTAAGACTTTGTAGGTGACATTGAGAGGGAGATTGGCTTCTCTATGTGTGGGAATGAGCTTTGCATAATATTTAATGGCCACTCATGTTCTGCACAGTGTAGCTGCAGCAGCTTCTGGGCTCATACTATCACACACACACACACACTAACTCACCCATAGTTCCCTGCTATGAATATGGTGGCAGTATTAATTAAACATGTTGTCTCACTCGAGGGGGGGAAACAGTGCTGGTGTGTTAGTGTGTGTGCAATGCATGTGTGAATGTGTGTCTATCACAGGTGACTATTGGGGAAAAGCTGCAGCCTGAAGATGACTGATGTTTGGGTCAGAGGTCAAGGTCAGGGTTTGGGTAAGTACAGAGGAAAATAAGGTTAATGCAGTGTCCCCAGAGGTTACCTCCCAGCAGACACCAACGTTATTGGACATTGATATTTGGTTGGATGCAGGCTGTGATATTGGATGACTATAATTAAACGTCTGAACAATGTCTAATACTGATGTCAGCCCAGTACAAAATACTGACAACAGCAGCAACAAAGGAAAGGCAACAATTCTCAGGGACGGATTCTAATGTTGGACAAATGAAAATCATCATGATGTTACATGAATATTGTGTGCCAGCTGGGTTAAGACTATATTTGTGTGTGTGTATAGGTGTGTGCGTGTGTGTGTGCATATGTGTGTGATCAGTCACTTTCTATGTCATGTGCAGAGTAGATATGAAATTGACTTTTTCTGATTTGTAACGGCCTGCTTTCTTCCTGTTATCACACACTCACACTCACCATATTGTATAGATTGTAATGTATGTAGTATGTGTGTGTGTGTGTGAGAGAGAGGGTATGTGAGTGCGGGCAGACAGGGTTGACAGTGCATGCACAGAGTCAGAGAGAGGGAGCCAGGCAGGCAGAGAGCAGCTCTACTGGGACTTCCCATCGGGGGCCAAAGGTTTCCTGCCTCTCTCTCTCTCTGTCTCTTTTCCACTTTCTTCTTCTAACCCCCGGAGGCTTTGTGTAGACAGAGACCTCCAACCACACGCTCACACACAGACTCACACACTCCTCCATCGCAGGCCAGTACTACGCTCACCAACGGGCCACAGATGCTTTTCTGGGTGTCAGAAGAAATTCACTATAAAGTGAAATATTGAAAGGGAAATCTAGTATGGTAATTCTGTCTGTCGAGTTTGCTCTGGTTACGTGTGTGTGTTCGTATGTGTTCGTGTGTGTGTTTGCGCATGCATTTTGTGTAACTGCGGGACCAGGACTTGATTAGCTGGCTGCCTGATGTCAGAAATGCCCACTAGAGATCCACCTTGAACAACCTTTCCATCCGCTTGATAAGGTCTTCTAACCTCCGGAAGCTCTTACCTCATTCACTCATTCAGTGCAGTCAGGAAACTGAGCACAGAGACGCTTGAAAGTCTGCTATATTAAAAACAGTATATTACAGAGGTGCGGAAAACATCAAACATTTATTCAAGCAATAATTTAAACCTAAGCCCACTTCAGTGTCCTTGTGATTTACTCGACTGTTTTTATTTTATGCTGTCCTGTTCGTCTGCGCCTGGTTTTAAAGGGAACATTCACAGGTGTTGGAGTGATTTTGCAGTAGAGCAGTAGACTCCCATATCGCATGATAGCAGTGATTTTGTGGAGAGGATTTTCCAATTGTCAAACAATTTTTATGTTCGATGTTTGGTTTATGTGTGGGGTAATTTATATTTCTCCTCAATGATAAGCGCTTAGAAAATAAAAGTTACGATCACTTACAACTTTTGATGTTTGAATGAGTTTTAAATTGTTGAAAATGAGTTAAATTAACCTATTGGGCTTTATAGAGGAGCTCATCAAATATAATGTGTTGTTATAGATTCAAGGAGCAACTAGAAAGAGCTGAACCTGCCTTCCATTAGTCAAAGCATCAGTCCAAGTCCAATCATTACCCACTATAGCTGGAGCTTTAGCCCCATGTTAAGAGTTATGTTAACGCTGAACTATTGTTGACGTGTTCCACACCAGCTCCACAGTGACTCATGCTTCCCTCTACAAGTTTCCAGGTGGAAAGTGTTGATGGGTGAAGGTAAGGAAATCTGCTCAGTGGAGGTACAGCTTGTGAAGTGGCAAAGCCCTGGGCCCCAGCAGATTCTAGATGTACTGTATTTCAGTAACGCACAGCCAGCAGAGTCATTTACTGTAAACCACTTGCTCAACATGACTGCTGCTGCTGTCTGTGGCGGTGAAAGAACATGATGATGCATGACAGTGGTCTCCTGCTCGGCGATGAGACAAGGTGAAACAGATATAACCTCCCATTATCGTACATGAGTATAACGCTTCGTTATTCTATATTACAAAGTAAATAAAAGCTGTAAATGTTACTGCTGTGAATATAATTAAAGCATTGATTGTGTAATAAAGGCATGTATTGAAGCCACAGTGCTATAAACAGGTGAGACTGCCAGCTCCCATTCATCCTCAGTGTCCCTGACTACAACCTAAGTGGGATAACATGGAGGTGACAGACAGGAGATAACGGATAATAAATAAATGAAGTGTCACCTGGAAGCTGTGGAAAATGATCCCCATCAGCTGATATCAGTAAAGAAATGTAAATGGCAAAGAAAAAAAAAAAGATTGCTGGAACCACATTCAAATCTGAATCATTAGCACAAGTGTATCTATACAGCAACAACAGTGGAAATGAGCAGGAAGCTGAATTTCAATGGACAGAATGACTGATGTACTCCAGGTGGCCGAGTGTAGGTGGTTCTTGATGGACTCGACAGATTCACAGTGTCTACTTTAAGGTCAGGCTGCTTCAAAATCCACAAAAAGACATCATCAAAGATTTTGGATGCGGCTTTTACAGCAGCGGCTACATTTGCAGCAGTGTTTATCTGTGCCCATAAAAACCTATATATTGCTGATGGAGTCCTTACAGTAAGACTCAGAAATTCAAAAAAGCAGTTTCACTTTGAAAGACACTGCTGTGCTGTGTCAGGGAAGCTGAGACAGCTTAACTTTGTTCTGTTTGTTTTTCTGATATCTTACGATCCAGACAAAACAGGACATTTCGCCCCTCTGTCCAAAGGGAACGGATCAGGGGTTTAAAAACGGTAGAAACACTGAAAAAAAGTAGTTTTATGTTCAAAATCAATGATTTGCTGATGCTCTTTGGTACATGCAGGATGTGTTGGAAGGACTGGCAGCTGAGCTTTTGCTTGTCTTTTTCTCTTTAAAGAGAATTATGTAAGATTTTTACCAGCTTTGGAAACAAACCTTGCAAAATCAACGCCTCCGACCCGGTGTCATGGACTGCGTTACGACACTAGGGGAGAACGCGGTAAGTTGAGCATAGGGACAACTTGAGGCACCCCTTGTTGCTAGGAAATCATAAGAAAAATTGAGCATGTGACCAAATATTAAGGAGGAAGGCATCATTTCATGCAGTCCGTTAAGTTAAGAACCACATATGATGCTATACTGTACGTTCCGATCCGATCCGAATTACTTCATTAATCCCTAATGGGTAAAGTGGTTTGACATTTATGTACAAAACACTTTTCACTTTCGAAAGTGAATTCAGCCGCAGTATATATCTCCAATGCTGACACATTGATTAAGATCAAAAAAGTGCTGGAAACACTCATGAAGAGACATTTTAAGATGGAAAAGTTACTTGTCATCATTTCAGTAAGTAAAGGAGCTGACGACTTGCTGGTGTGTTAAAAACAATGTGCCTGCTGCTATCAGCCATCTCCGGCACAGAAATCAGAGCAGTAATTTGAAGCAATAAGACCCAATTTGTATGAATTTGTTCAAGTTGGAAATAAAGCTCATTATGCTTGAGGTCTTGTTAAACCCAGAGTGAGAGAAGGAACATGAATTTGAAATGCTTTTGAAATGCAGATGGTTTGTTCTATTTTTTCATTAAATGAAAATGTGAACGCCTCGCAAATCAAATCACGACTTGTGTGGTGAAACCGCTCCACTGCTGCGTGATACGTTCTCCTCTCCAGGAAACACACCAGCTCGGGTTTGACAGTTTATTACATCCTAAAGCGCTCGTACATCCCCGACATGATTACTGTACCTGTACGGGAGCGAGGATCGGTGTGCACGGAGCTCCCGTCTGTGAGCTTTATAATGAAGAAAAGAGCACACAATGCAGGATTAGCAATTGGAATGCCTGTTGTGAGTGATACCTGCTGCACATACTGTGATTTTGTTAAGTGAATCGCCTGCTTTCCCCTGCAAGACCAATCTCTGTTGGTCCATCATGCCGGACAAGTGGTTACTGAGCAAAAGACTGAAAGTAAGAATGGAGGGATTGTGTGGAGAAGCTGGTGACAGAGAAGGAAGAGGGTGGAGGGAGGGGGGGTCAGGAAGCAAGGGCAGAAGCAGACGAGTGAGAGAAAGGAGCTGTAGGACTAATAAGAAGCAGAGAGAGAGATGGATTTGACTGAATAAATGAGAAATGCGGCTCTGACAGAGACAGCAGGGCTGAAGTGGAGACTGCCCTGGGAGGCAGAAGACTTGGTGGAAGGAGAGGAAAGGACAGCTCAGCTCTGCTGCTTGCTATTCCAGGTGTCATCTTTTCCAGTCGCTGCTGATTAGTGCCTGAACATATCTCCTGGGGAGAAAATTAAATATTGATCTATTTTTCTCTCTTCGTTCTAACACCCATCCTTTTTTTTTTTTTTTTTTTGATAGAAAAGACCACTACTGATGAAATTTGAAATTCTGTTCAGGTGGACTGGTCAGGTGAAAGCTGGTGTTGGTGAGCTTTCACACATGACCAAAAAAAAAACCTCCTCCTCCCTCCAGTTCCCTCAGGTCCACCGGTTTGAGGTTTTACGGCTCTGTTCGGGGGCTGAAAGCTGCTGCACCCTCTCTCTCTCTGTCTCTCTCTGTCTGATAGAAAGGAGGCTCATATCACTTTGCAGAGAGGTGATATTGGAATGAGAGAATATCATTCACATTCACAATTTAGAGTAAGGAGAGTAATCTGAAATGCTCTCGTTGCCTTTCAGTTTTGTTAAATTCGCTTGGCATCAAAAAACAAAGAAAAACAATTTTGCCATCTTGAAAATTCTGTGGCCTGATCCTGTAACCACCATCAATTCTGTCTTTTTTTGTGGTATGTCCTTATGTGCACTGGACTTCTGTTCAAATATGAAACTGGAATTAAAAATAACCAAAAATATGAATTCAAGGAAAGTAAAAAAAAACAAGAGAAAAAAGATTAAATGCTAAAGACTATATGCGACAGGCTTTGGGTGTATTGAAAGAATTTTGCACAACTTGTGGGGCAAAAGAAGTGGTCTGCAGGTTAAAAAACTTAAAGCAGCTTTCTTCAATCTTAGCCACTAGAGGGCAGTGCAATGAGCTGTAATATCCACTGACATTATTACCTCTATATGGGTAATATGTTAGCAAAGATACAAATTAACATCCATTTGAAAGTGACGTGACTCGCTCTCCTTTTGTCCTGTTGTTTTCTCATGGGTCTGAATTACTTGAGAAAATATCTGTAATGTAGCAACTACACACTCGTCGGTTTCTCCACCAGTTATTTTCTAACTGTGCCTGCCTGCTCTTTGTTGCTGTGCAGGTAATGTACCGTGGGTTAATCAGAGGTCTTTGCTGTAAACAGAAAGGAACTAGACTACAGTAAGTGGTTGTCCAAAAACCAAAACAATGAGCTGAAAGATACTAAAACGCTATAGAGTGAGCCTGGTGATAATTCTCCATCATCGCTGTAATAAGATCCATTGTTAACATAAAAAAAAAAAAAAAACAGCTCTGATATGTGCAGCTCTACAGTAAGTGTGTAAGATGCAATACTCTCATGGGCTGTTCAATCATGTAACAAGTAAAACAGCTTAAGTTGACTAATCCCTCAGTGGGAACCCACATCTCTGCCGTGGGTTCAGCTGATGCTTGCATCTACTGTGCATAAGCGCATTTGTTTAGTTGGTGTAGAACAAGTGTAGCGAAGGGAAACTGGTGGTGAGACCATACTATATGTCATTCGAGTCAGTGTTTGCTATGGTAAGGCAGCGCCACTGCTATTGATTACCACTGATGTACACAGAGACGTACTACACACGAAGACCATGTGACCATAAAAGGACATATAATAAAACTATTACTGGTAATACCCTTCACGCCCGTGCAGCCTCATCCCCTCTCAGGTTCTACTATAAATCCTACTGCTCCACCTGAGTCCTCTGGGTGGCATAAAATGAACAGCCACACATGTAAATCCTTTCCTTTATACCCCCGTGTCCTACTCTTCTGTGCGTAGCCCTGGCTTTCAGTGTGACGGCCTCAGCTGTGAGGGCCCAGAGTGGTTGTGACAGGCCGGGATAGCAGCCGTTCCCCGCTGTCTGGGAGGATTAGCTCTCCTTCTTCAGGATGACTGGGGATGCCTCCTGGCTCCCTTACCTGGCCTCTATAAGGTCTTTTCCACATTACAGGACAGACACTATGGACTGTGGCTATGGAAATTACGCACCAATGATGATGAATGGTTTAAAATTTGTTTACCTCCAAAACACATGCAATCAATCACATTTAAAATGAATAGCAGGCTTTTATGTTTCTCTGCCAGCCCTGTGAGGCTGGTACTACCGTGTACCTAAATCTACTTCATCTACTTGTATTAACTGAAATAAACTACAGCAGTAATGTCAGATAATGAGATATTAGTGTAATTACTGTATACAAATAAGGCCATTACTGAGAGGACTAGCAGCCTGCACCCCTCTCCACGCTGCATTGTACTGTACTTTGTATTTAATGGCACAAAACAGCAAACACAGTAAGAACAGTCATTATACAGACGAGTGATCTCACTTTTGTCTGCTCGTGTTTTCGCTGCAAATACTTTTAGGCCGAATAGATTGCTTTTTTCTGACAGGGCCTCGATGAGTGCCTCACATTCAGCTGTGTTTTTGCAGTAAGAGGCTTATTTTATTTACTGAAAACAACACAACATTTCAGATGGAGCAATCTCGCCTATTTGCTGATCCCATTTCGGATAAGCATGCTATGCTAATATGGGAGTATTTTTTTTTTTGGGGGGTGGTGGCATGTGTGTGAGACGACGCCTATATGCCCAAACCAGATGATACACATGTCATTTTCGAACCTAATAACAACATCTCTGAGACATTATGCAGAATGATTAATGTGCAAGCAGAAAGACAGCTCAGAGCCAATAGTGTTGTCAGTAACGTCAGTATGTTATTTTCTTCTATGAAAGTTTGCATGTTAACCAGCGAGCTACAGCTTGACTTATTTCAACAGTAGCCTACTGTGAAGTCTGCGATCTGTCCTGGAGACCTAATGCTTCTCAGACGGCCTATTATAACCACTTGCTTTATAAATGCAAAGATAGTTGAAACAACAAACACCACCACCTGCTCCCAGCAGGAGACCATGTTCAACAGCAGGGAAAGCACTTAACAACAGCTAAATTAATATCTTCTATATTAAATACCAAAGCAATACATTGGTGTGTGTGTGTGTCCCTTCACCACATTAATCAAGCCAGCAACTTTCAAGTTATTATGTGCACAACAAACATGTACTCAACAAACAACATTAGACAGACAACAGGATTTAATTAATTGCACATCAGAGCTTTCTGTTCCAACAGCCTCCGAACTTAAGTGGTATCAAATGAGCCATATTTTTATATCTTTCCTTTGTTTCATTTGAATTGTTAAGCCATAAGTAGGTATAGTCTGGTTTTTAAAACCAACAATAGTATAGATTTACGTCTCACTCAGGCTTCTCTCTGGAGCTCCAGCAAGAACAGGCTGGAACAGGCCAATCAGAATAGAGGCTCTGAGCCACTTGTTTCAGACTGGCCAGGGCAAAACCAAGGTAGTGGATTGTGGCCCACTACTGCAGCTTGGTAAATCTCACCAGAAACATGAAAATGGCAATGGCCAATCAGTGGTGAACTGACCCAAACAGATGGTCAAATTTGGATAAAAGAGCTCTGACTATACTGCTGGACAAAAAAAAAAACTAATATGAGTCCTTCACAAAGATCTGCAGAAAACAGAGCAGATTTTAAGTAAACACTGATATTTGAAATCTTTGCAATGTGATTAAGATCATCCAAGGACAAGACTGGATGTTGAGTAAAGGTGGGCCATGCTGAGGACATAGCTCAGGGCAGCTGCTGTACAGTTGTGACATCACAAAGTTACAGACATCTGACAGCTGGTTTTAAGGCTTAGTTTGGCTGTGCATATAGAACTTAGACCTGCTTCAAGCATTATTATAATGGCCCAGTATCTGAACAGCCTCAGGTGGAGGACAAAGTGAGTTACATGTGCATGCACTGCTGAAAGCATTACTATAAATAATATAGCTTTCTATGAGATCCAACCTGATTTTCTAAATGTTGCATTGCAATGTATGATGTCTTTTCATCTGTGGTAATTTTAGACACATTAGTGTGAAACAATGACAGTTAATCATCACTGCCACATTACAGGTGCCACTGGTTCAAGTTAACACCTGCGAGGAAAGCAAAGTATTATTTGTTGCAGGGCTAATGAAGCGAGGGGGCAGAGAGAAATGCACTGCTGTTGATGTTTGCAGCGCCATCGAGCTCAGGTCTGATTTCAAGCTGCGTGCAGTGTTAGTCTGTTAGCTCTCCGATTCATCTACACTGCATAAGCAAATATGCACTGTGTACAGTCATGAAGACATTTCATGGGGTATTACAAAGTTAATCTTAATCTTGCACAAAATTGGACAGCTGCTTTGTGGGAAGAAGGTGCGAGAGTGCTGCATGCTTTTCTCTCCTGTTTGCCCCTTTGCAGCCATTAAGACTTATTGTCCCTGACATGGTAACTGTAAGGCAGGCACTTGCTAACCAATTCCCACTTTTTCCCCCAGTCCACCTCTCTTTTCCACATTGGTGAGCAATCACTATGAAAAAAAAAAAAAAAAA
>OMNW01024750.1:0-22806 GCA_900303245.1 Selene dorsalis
GATCTGGACCGGAACCCGAACCCGAACCGGGACCGGAACCGGAACCGGGATCGGGACCGGCATCCGAACCGGAACCGGGACCGGAACCGGAACCGGGACCGGGATCCGAACCGGGACCGGGACCGGGATCGGGATCGGGATCGGAACCGGAACCCAAACCGGGGCCTCTTCGGCCCTGAACCCTGACTGATTTAATCTTATTTTGGTGAGATATACAATAATGATTCCAGTTTACAATACTTGTTATTGTTATGCAACAAAGTTTCTACCACAGGGAGTAAGAAGCTCAGACCTGCAAGCCTAGCATGCTAGCATAGGAACAGTAGGCTGGACACTGATAATTCTCATGAATGTCAGGACAAATGGTCTCTGGCCGTCCAAAGTTACTACAGCTGACTATATACACTGGTAAAGTTGACTCTCACTCTGGTGGTCCTGAGGACATCACACATGTTGAGATGATGTGCTGTACACATGATCCCTGCCCTGTAGCTGCTGACAGTGGAGCTGTGCTTTCTTTTAACATGCATCTTACATGAGCCTTATCTGACAGAGAGGCCAGGTGAGGAGAGCAAATTATAAAGACAGTAGATAGGTGGCTTAGAGTCAACAGCATGTTTAATGAGTGTGTTGGTCATGTAAAGTGTAAGGAAAACAGAAGAACACCTGCTTAAAGCCGTTCACTTGTGATAAGATCACCTCAGACATATAGTGTACCAGGACTGAACAGGCCTTTATGTGGTTAGTACTGTACTGACAGACACACACACACACACACATATGGTACTGCTCTCCCATAAGATAAAAACATATATATCTTGTTTCTCTTTGTTGTCTTGTTTTCATACTTCAGATTGGGAACATAACGCTTCTACGTGCCACTTCCACAGTACACAGGACACAAAGTGCTGCTTGTCAGATTATTTAACTGCATAAAAAATCCACCCTGTAACTTTCCAAAAAAAAGACAGGCCAACACTCACACCCACTTTACGCAGCAACTGGCCAAGTGTCATGGAGGTGTGAAAGTAAGTAAGGTTTGAACTTCGCTCAGTGAGGTCTCTTTTTACATTCTTCACACAACTGTTTACTTTTCATGAGAGCCACCCACTGTGCGCTGCTTTTTCCATTTGTACAATAGTGAATACACAAAGCTGTGTAGCGGGCAGAATTACTGAAAAAAGCAGAGAAAGCAGTGAGTTGAACCAGGAGGAAGCTTTTGAGTGTGGCCATTCAGCCCTTCTGCCCGCAAACAAGGTCAAATGACATGGTTTGCAACCTGGTAACACACTAACAAGGCTGCTCCTCAGTCCCTCTTGCAGACCCTCCCCACTTTTCCCAGGTCATGTTTTTCCTTGCATCTCTCCAGTGCTGCCATTATCCATCAAACCATCAACTTTCCTCCTGTACCCACATCCATCTGCTCACATCTTTCCCCTCTTCAATCACCTTAGCCTCCTTTCTCCCTCTCACACCTGTTCCCAGTTTCTCATTACCCCTGCCTGTATTTAAACCTGCCAATTGTAACCAGCTGCTTTGTTGGGTCATCTGGTTGCCAGCTACCTGCAGTTTATATGCTGTTTTCAGTACCTGTGTACCTGTCTCCCTGTAAATGTGTTTTTTTTTACCTCTTAAAGCAACTTTGCTGCATCAGCTTTTATGTATGAATGTGGGTCCTCCCTCTCCATGCTGCTGTCAGCAATCGTGACAAAGACATTCACCGTCTTGGTGTTTTCCTTCGGCTTTCCAAGATGAAATCGGCTGAACAGATTCAATATTCATCCATCACATACAGTATCAGGATGGATAAATGCTTGGCAAACTATGCAGTTTGTCATGTTGTTGCTTTGATCCTGTGAGATTTACACCAACTGGACTTACAGGGTCACTTCAAAAATTGGTTTAATTGCCGTGCTTCACGGACACTATCCTGATATTCACAAACCCTGATGAAATGATGCATCATCAGTCTCCTCAGGGACAATGTGTTTACCACTGATCTATAATTTATTCAACCAGAGAATTACATGGTCTGTAAAAACAGAGTGCTTTTCATTCACTCATTCACGTTTACATTCCAGTTGTACAATGTATTTCATGAAGAGTGTAAACACAAAGCAGAAGCATGTGTTTTTTGTTTGTTTTGTTTTTAATTTCCTGAAAAGTATGTTTTCAAGCTGTCCCATACCACAAACATTTCCTGTGTAATGTTTAACACGACCACAGAACAAACAGCAAACAGCTACAATCATTTCAGACTGTGAGTTCCTGTAAGCTGTTAAAGTATGTGTCTTCATTTGACATCCGGAGAATTAGGTTTTTAAACCTGAATGGAGATACTCGCTACATGCTTCTTAAAAAAAATTTGAGAAGGATTGATCTTGTGTGTGCAGCTTATTTCAATTTATGTAGTTCCTACAAATGTTTTAAGCAATGCTTACAGAGCTATTCAATAATAATAATAATAATAATAATAACTTCAGCTTTTTTAAGAGCTTATAAAGGTTTCCAAAACCTTTTCAGAGTCTGTATTTATGCAAGCAGTGAACTTTGTACTCATGTACCCAGTGAAAGCACATTGTACTCCTGTGCAGTGCATACAAGCTAACAGACGGTGCCCTTTGAGGCTGTGTGCAGTGCTAAAGAAAGCATTTCCTGCGACCCAGTATTTCTTTCAAAAGCTCAATTAAATACTTCGGTAAAAGATTAAGTGTCTTTACCATGGTAACCAATGCAGCACACTTAATACCCAAGAGACCTTCAGTAATACTTGGTCCTGAATAAGAATATATAGACGATTACCCTTTTTCCCTTAAATCACTCCTCCTGAAACAGAGGGAGCTTTATCTCACTTAGTCTTCACAACAAGGAGACCTACTTGTGTTAAAGGTGAAAAAGCTTACTATAATGGTAATATTCAAAGCTTGTTAGGGTTAAAATAGAAATAAGACTTCTTATTCATTTAGGTCATCAGATAAGTAGAACACCAAGTCAAAGGAAACAGAGTTAGTTTTGCCTTTCGTTGCTGCTGCTATGAGCCCGTCAAGCTTTCTGCTGCACACTTATTAGAAATTCTTACTGTCATCTATAAACACTGACATTTCCTTAAGAGCCTCAACGTTCCCTTGTTAGAAAGCAACTGTGGCTGAGTATTTTTGAAACAACAGCCTCATGAAACAAGTCTAAAACGAGATGTAACAATATAATCACTCTAAAGTGCTAAGATGCTAATGTAGAAATTCAGATATCGGAGCAGTTGATGATAAAAACATTGATTATAGTAATCATCTTACTGTAAAATGGTTTCTGCTGTAGCTGTATACATTCACAGCCTCTATTAGAGAAGATATACTGCACTGTGTTTTCCATTACTCACACTGTTCCCATCTGTTCAGGTTATACATCTGTTTATAGGCTAAAAGGAGACGGAAAAGAAGAAAGGAAAAAATACCACAGTCCAAACTCTTACCATGCCAGGAAATGGTCTTATTACAGTCTAATGGACATTGCTTCTACATGCTTCATCCAAAGCTCGATAGGCCTGCTGTGCCCAGTTATGTCTGCCATGCTATGATTGATTAAAACTGTGAAGGGATGACATTGTAAGTGGCCACGCACTGCTCTGCACTCTCCTCAGTTTAGTGACGCTTGCTCCAGTTTGACATCGATGACCACCTTTACTCTGCTGTCAAACCCCTCCTTTGCTGCGCAGTCTTTTCTATTGTGCATTTTTCTGCTTATGTTTAAAAAGACACACACATGAACATATATAGCTGTTTATTTTCATGCCATTTCTCTCTATGCTTCTGCAAATATGCAGCCCTTCTTTTAGCATCACACTAAGCCCTGTGCTGACTTAATACTCCATGAAATCATTGTAACATACTGTTTGGATCCATTAGGTTTATTCCTTCTAATGCAAATCGGCAATTCCTGTTTAATTACTGTGTTATATCTATGTAAAAACCAATGCACGTGGCCGAGCCCATGGCCACACTGTCTCCGGCTCAAACTGGGATCAATGGCAAAGATTTCATAATCCCCTTTTGGCATATTCTGTTTCAAGTGGTCTGAGATCAAACTAGAGACCAGTCACATGTCTTTTCAAACTAGAGAGCTTTCTTTATTTGGTCTGTACAGGGACATGTTCCTACTTCATTGTCCTGTAAATATCTAAATGCCAATGCCACTGGTTTACTGCTGCAGCCGAAGGCTGTGTAGATGGCCGTGAGGGAAGATTTTAAGATTTCTGTCGACTCCATCTTAATTCAGAGGTTCACTAACTTTTCCCACCAGCACTGTGAATGTTAAATGGGTGTATTCAACAAGAAACAAAAAAAAAAATTAGAAATGATTGTTTAAGTAGGTTAAGCACACTGTGTTTGTCTACACTTGTGACTTTGATCGCATCAGATTTCATAATTAATTAATCCAGAAAGCCAGGTAATTGGGTTTTCTCTGCTATCTGCCCCTTCCTTGTCTTCTCCAATGAACACTTTTTTTTCCTTGACACTGTTTGCAGTTCTTGTGCTAAGCTGCTTCTCTGTCTGTGCCTCGCAGCCATGAATTTGAGCATTAATAGATATGTTAATCATTTCACACAGAGATTGAAATCAGGATGAGAAACAAATGTTGAAGGGGATTTTCAAGCTGCTGTATCTCCCAGTACTCAGTTTGTTGTATTCTCCACCATCTTTATCACCACATCGGGGGGAGATTTTGCTGCCTCATACAATTTGCTGTGAAATCCTTCTGATACCAGCAGTGATTGCTCTACTTTGAATCTGCTACTGGTTCTGAAGTGATACTTTGCAAGTTGCATAGAGATTTTACTCTAGCATTATCTTCTGGTACAGAGTACAGACACACTGGAATCAATAGCTGTAATTAATTTACAATCGATACAGAAGCTTATTACCACGGAGAGAAGTCTGGTAAGTTTTTAGGTTCCAGTTTCCATGGCTTTTACATTGCATATTTTTGTGTTGAACCCCTGTGGCTACTCCACAGTCACACATTTCATAACCTTTCCATATCCTTGAAACCCCCCCCCAAAATGGTGCAGTGGCCCCTTGTGCTTTTATCCAGCCCTAAATCCTTCCCTTAGTCACTGCCCTGCATTCAACCATAACAGGATTCATCTGTATTAAAGCCATGGGTTTTTGGTTTGATAAAAATGGAATCATGATTTATTTTATTTTTTTTATGGTAGATGTGGCTGTCATGACCTTGAGGCAGTTTTACTGTTGGCCATCATTGTATAGAAGATGAAGAAGAAGATGAATTGCATCACGGTCTAGACAGAGAGGAAGAAAAGTCATGGCTATGAGAATTGCCCAGAAATACCCTCTTAACAGATGCAACCAACAGGGATGGGGCAGAGAGCAACTTATGGCTTCTTTTAGCTTTGCTGTACTGTATATAGACAGCAGCAGTGCAATGTAACACAAGTGTCAAGTGTCAAGACATAGTTCAACTGATTTATCTGATGCTTCATACAGTAGTGCTCACATATTATGTTTTCTTTGCAAAATACCACCTCATCTCTTCCACTTCTAGCAGCTATGAAAGATAGAAGATGATCAATCAAGGAGGTCTAATATTTCCCATCACACTGTGCAGGATAATAGTGCATGTAATTTCCGGCCAGTCACTTCCTCTTTGTCCACACATGAAATGCTTTCAAAGGTCACTGAAGTGATCTAACTAATGATATTCATGATACTGACTGACCATCACTCCCTGATGAGGGGAAAATAGTCTGCACCCGCCGCCTGTTTGGACCGGTGCCAATCAAAAGAAATTACAGGCACGGTAAGCCTGCAAGAGCGAAAATTGAATAGAAGTGTGTTTTGATTGAATATGCCCATCCCAATTACGTCGTACCTCTCAGGCATCCGAGTTCTCATTATTTCACCTTCCCATCAGAGTGTGTTTCTTCATCAAGGGAAGCGAGTCAAGTGTTGCAGTGAACCCTTGAATTTCATTAGGGGGCTTATTTTTTGCTCATCCAATTTTCAAGCCCACTGTGTAGTTTCCCGAATGGAAATCCAGTCGTCAGGTAGAGGGTGGTTTAGTTTACCAGGCTCATTGATCCTTTTCAGTTTGTTCCTGTGAATGCACTCATGCAAGTCATGCTTGTTGTTACAGTGCACCTGCAGACTACCAGGAAATTCTGAGGGGGAAGTATTGAACAGCAACTTCTGAGGGACTGTACAAAAATAGCACATGTTTGATCCAGTACTTCACATGTGCAGGACAACATGTTTTTCCTTAAACATGTGAATATAAACTTTGCATGTGAACACGATAGTGGCACACAGCTATATGAAACCCATGCCATACCCATACTCACTATGTACACGAGTTTCACATCCCAAAGATGTCATGTACACAAAAATGTACAAAAAAAAAAAGTAATCTTGAGTCCTGTCATCTACTAAATACATATTAGTGAACCCCCATAGTTTATATAATAATAATAATAATAATGATGTGTTTCACTAAGAAATGTTAAATTTAAAATAAAGTTTAAAAAAGTAATCAGCTGTCGCACACCTCCTGACAAAGTGTTACTTACTGAATACAATTTATGTTCACAGTGAGTGCAAGTTCACGTCCCATTTTATTAAATTCCCTACATAGGAGCATTCGATAATGCAAAATGACAGCGCAAATGAAGTAATTTAAAGTTTGAGTGTAATTTAAATTGCTCTATTCTAATGTAAAACTTAACTGGAAAAAGGACCAGACGGCCATACAGTCTACCCTGCATGACAGACTTGTTTTTTTTCTTCTTCCGTATTTAAAAACCAGCATTTGCATGTATCTTTATTTATTTTTTTCCCCTAAAATTCCCTGAGGTCGTTCATAGAAAATGCTTGTGTTTCCTCATAAAAAAGACAAATGGAGTCACTGGACTAGGGCTTGCAACAACTCAGATTGTAAGTCCCTCAAGCATATAACGTGGAGAGCAAAAAGCATCATTCAAGACCTCTCTGCCCTCCATTTGGGACAATTTTTCACCGATGCTGCATCTGTGATGTCCCTTGCATTATCACAGACCTTTCTCACTCTTTCCTCTGCCTCTTTGTTCCTCTGCCATCTGGTCGGAGGATTCGCAGCCAGGATGAGCAACAATTTCTCTGCCAGGCTATCAAGCTCCGAAGCCCCCAACTATCTAAGCTTTGAATTTCCCCATGAATGTGTTATTGCTTTGATTTTTAGTGTCTCTTTCTGGTGTGGATATGTCCATTTGATTTCATCAGGGAGCATTTGTGTCATATTTCTTTTTATTTGCCTTTCAGTCCACCAAGACTTACAGTGTTTGTTTTTTGTTTGTTTGTTTCACTGTGTGTAACAATAATCACTATATATATATAATCACTATAATATGATTTCAGCCATGGCTCCTAGTAATTGTACTGCTATACATAACATATCAAGGCAAATCCAAAAATGCTTTATTTGTGTATTTTTGTGTGTTCTTATTTTTCTACATGACTCACTCACAGGATGTTATCCTCTTAAAAGTTTTTTTTTTTCTTCAGCCACACTTGTTTTTCTCACAGTGTGCTCAACAAAACAAAGAGACTTACAGAATATGAATTATGAGACTCTGAGTGAGGCCGGTCCCGTCCAGCTGCCCTCTCACTCCACTCCAGAAAAGTTAGAGTGTCTCTGTTTTTTAACTCACGAGGGTTTCCAAAAATATTCTGTATAGAAACACCAAAAACATATCAAAGCGTTTGGGAAGTCCTCTGGCTGCTCACGGTCTGCTTCTTATTCTGATAGGAGATACTGTTTAGTCACAATAAGTCCAAATGTAAGACCAGCACCGGGGCAGAAAACCACCCTCTTTCTTGATGTTTCTGTCTGCCTCTGCCTGGAGTCTGTCGATCAACATGGCAGCACCCCTCAAATTGCCACGCCAACTTCTGAGCCTCAGGCCAGAACAGCTGAAGCCAATTCATTAATTAGAGACCCCTCTGTTATCTCTGCAGTTCATCAACTTCTGACTCCTTTTTCCCTTACATTCATATGAAGTCTTGTTGAAACACAACCAGACACACACACACACCAAACACATATAAGGACACGAACACAGATGCACACACACACACACTCACACACATCTAACTTTATATGATGAACGTTAGGATATTTAAAGTGTTGGCTTGTGTTTGAGAGCTTCATTTCAAATGAATCTCACTCGGTAAAAACTAAGCAGGTAAAGTCACCATGGCAACCTCAGAGGGCACAGGTGTTAAATGAGACTATTCATAACATCTGGGACGTTTGTGGTGTTTATCACCTACTTTACTGTCAAAGTCCAACACATACACACTCTCAGCTCCTTCATGTCAGTGTTCATAGAGAGAGAGGAAGATGTTCATCTGTCTCTGCGATGTGTGACTCCTGTGTAAAGGTCGTGGGTTTGATTCCCACGTTGACAGAGATCATTCTCTAGCAGTGGCACTCTCAGTGGAGATTTTCTAGTTCCATTTATTGTTTAACTTGCCGGATGAGTTTCCTTTGTTTACAGGGGTTTGTGGTTCACCAAAGAGCTATTATTCAAAATCCTAATTGTGTGACATTGGATGCAAGAGCTAATTATCCAAATACACAAAGGAGCATGAGGGTATGCTTAGAATGAATGAAGTGAGAAGGCATCTGACAGAACCACACAGCCCAGTGAATACACTACACAAAGTCTGTGGCCATAGTGAGCAACATTAGACCTTATCTTGATTATTAAAGGGACAGTGTGTAACTTATTTGGCTTTTTATTAGCAAATATCAAATATGGCTTTCATAAATACGTATTAACCGAAGTCTAATCACAATCGCATACAAATGAAATGAGTTTTCTCCTAGCTTAGAATGAATTGTTTACAAATACATTGGTGGCAGTGCACCCAACCAAAGCTGCCATGTTGCATCTTTGAATATGGTAGCCGAAAGGGGACAAACTTGGAGAGCGCCGCTCATTTCATTTAATAAACTGACCTCTCCTGTTCGACTGTAGCCGCTTACGGAGCTAACAGTGTTAACGGACCAAACAGACCTAACAGCGCTAACAGAGCTAATGGCACTAATGGCTTAACGGAGTTAACAGGTACTCGCCAATACAGATGCCGGCATTTTCAACAGTATTGGAGTCATTTCCAATACTGGTTTCGTAATCGGAACATCTCTACAATTAAGAATGAAACACTCCTAACCTCTCACTGATAACCTATAACATATCAGAATATGGTTTACATCTTCACCTCATCGCTTGATGATCCTGAACTACTCCCAGTCGTCTCAATCGTGAAAGACACCATTTCCTCGGAGGCCACTGTCACTTTGCCAACAGGAGGGTTGAGTGCGAGCGTGCGAGCGAGCGATTGAGCGCTGCAATCTAGAATCTGAACGGTAGATGCCATGGTTTCCTTCTCATTGTACAGAGTGGACCTTTAACCATGACCACATTCATCCTGTTTGAAGAAACTGTTGAAATATAATTTTCTTTACCAGCAGCTGAAGGAAAAGGCCACGGAGGAGCCAGCTGGTGAGTGCACTGCCTCCACGGGCAAAGCTGATAACAATGATTCTGTAATTATATTTCACATTAAAGTACACAAATGCATGAAATGACAACAACAATGATTCAATTATATGTGGAGGGCCACCAGCAAATGGACTACAGCCTCTACTTACTGGCCAAATTGGTCCTGTTGATTTGCACGTTTATATGTGTTTTGAGATTACAGCCGACACGCTGCATGGGGAGTGTAGAAATAAAACACACACACACACATTGGGGTTTTCAGTGTGTGAAGAGCATGGGGGGCAAGTCTGAGTCACACAGTCAGTCCATCCTGTTTTTCACTGATACAGCCTAACCCGAATTTTATTGAACTTGTCACATCTCATGCCTCTGTACTGCAACTGTGGACCAACAAGTCCTTCAACCTAAATTTCATTTTTGTGCTATTATGAGAGACTGTCCTTGGAAGATCTTTTCCCATTCCTTACCAAGTGTTTTAATGGTCTCCCTTCAACCACTCTTAAAATAGACATTGCCAGAGACAAGGTCTACACTCAACCTTGGTCATTTGGTAACTGACACACAGAGACAGAGACAAATTTTAAATTACAAAAAACCTTCATCATTGAATGTTTCTCTGGGCTTTCCCATAATGGCGTTTTGTTATCACAAGGCTGATACTTCCACGTGCATCTGGAAACACAACAAATTTAGGAAACATTTACAACATCGGCCTTTGTCATGGGTCCAGACTGAAATGTCTGATGACAGACATTATATTTTGTTCATGGTCCCTATAGAGGATGTTTCCCATCAGCTTTGGTGATCCCCTGACTCCTCCTTCTGCCACCATGCTGTTCATTTTTGGTTTTGTGTGCAATATCTCAACAACTATTCTCATGTTGTACACATTCATATTATACCCCAGGATAAATTCTAACAGCTATTAGCACTAGTGCTGCTTTGTGTTTTGTACTAATAAGCAAATATATAATAAACCCAGACTCTTATTTAGTTTTGTTTTTTGTTTTTTTTAATCCAAGAGTGAATCCCTTCTCATCCTCTCCAATCATTGGAGGTCCACCATTTGCAACACTTTAAGAGAGTGCCACTTAAAAAATATATGATATATTATATGATAAATCACGTACAAGTACTGTCTCACAAAACAAGAAAAAATGTACATAAGTGGTGGAAATATTTCTTGTTTTGTTTCTCTTCTTCTTTTTCTTTTCTTGTATTGGATTTGTTCAGTATTTAATGAAACAATAGCTACTCAGTAAATCAACATCAACAGATTTTCTCGGCCCAACTTTCCATTGGGGAATGAGACAAAAAGTTGTATTACTTAGATCACTCTATAGTCTATAGTCAGTGCTTCTCACGTGTCTCTGACTATAGACAGGAGAATATTCATCCACTTTGCAGTGGCAAGACAAGCAAATTCAATTCCTGTGTGTTTGTTTTCATAAGATGATGGGAAGACAAATTGTGAAATGTTAACGTCATTGAGTTTGCTCTTAAAGCTATTCTTCACTTCGGTCACACCCGTCTCCTTGTGGGTTCATGCGGGCGGCTGGTGGTATCATCCTAACATTTGTACAGACTCTGGTAATGTCACCATAGATTAAATTTTAAAAGATGAAACCTTCACATTTGCTAAATTACAAAAATCAGTCACATGATTTCATTGTGATATTTTAAATCATCCATGCTTCTGACTTTGTGCGCAAGCCTCATTGCTGCCAGTTTAAGTGACTCAGTGCTGTAAAGGTTCATTATGTTCTAGCTAAATACATTCGTTAGTCTCCTTTATCACCATGATGAATAAAAGCCTTGGCAGGTTTGGGAGGTTCGGTATTGACACTGAGATGATATTTCATCTGTCATCAAGTCAGACTGTGCTTATTGTGAGATACATAAGTCTGCTGTTAGATTTATACCTGCCCTGTTTAAGAAGTAAACAAATACAGGAGAGCAGTGATTTGCTGCATTCACTCTCCTTCACATCAGTCTGGGAGTTTGAATGTCTTCAGTTTACCTCTGGTAAAAATCAAAAACAAAGCCTGCTGGTGAATCAAGATAGATGTTTTAAAACCATTTTGCTCAAAACAAAACAAAATGTGCAACACAAGTGAACCCACATTGCATCTTTTCCCCCCGTGAGGATGATGATAGCGATTTAATCTCAAATTGCTTATTGACTCACCTACCATAAATTTAAGCCATGATGCATTTGAGGCCACAATTCTGCTTTTTTTGTGGTAGAGGAGAGAAGGAGTGAGGGCCATTGATCCATAAAGCTTTATTCTCATCAGGATCAGAACATACAGCAGACCTTCCTCCTACTAGAAGACAGTACATTAGTACTGATTTCAGTGTCCTATGGCCAAAGCCAAACAAGTGTGGGGTCTCTCTCATATATATTACTTCAGGGTTTGCACAAAATGGTGGTTTCATGATGCCAAATTAATGGAGTGAGTGAACCACCTTGGTCTCCCATTGATTCCAATAAGACAAAGCAGCCAAGTGAGAAAAGTAACACAGCTGGCTTCATAAACACGCTGTGGAAGGAGTTTCAGGCTCCTGACCTGAGGGACGTTTGATGTTTACTAATCACAGCAAAAGATTACATGGATTCTCAGTGAACTGATTGTGAATGTAATATGTGAAATTACCCCAGAACGTAATCAGATTAAAGTGATAATGAAAGGGGATTATTACTTTACACAAATTTTTTGTGTTTTTTCTTTTTTTGTACATGGGGTAATAGATTATTTTTAATTATACCAACAGAAACATTGTACAGGTGCTACTTGCATATATGTCACTGAGGGATTTTTGTAGTTTCATACCAGATGTCCATGCTCCATTTGTTTTTTTCACAAGTTGTAATATAAGTGCAATTTTCCCCCTGAATCAAGCCCCACTATGGATCACCAGACTGCATATGTTATTTCTTCATTTTGAAACAGCAATAAAAATCTGTTCGCCACATCTGATGTTGAGTTTGGATGGGAAATAAAAAGAAACATGGTGATTCTACAGATTAATAAGTTAAGTCAAATAGAAAAGCTATATCTGATGCCAACTGGCGCAGGGTGAACACACACTTTTAGAGTTAGTGTGATGCTTTGCCAGACTCTTCCCTCTGTAGTCCTGATTAAGAGGAAACCCCTGCGTGCACCATCGCGGGCACCTGGTGGTGTTTTGGGAACATGCAGACTGACAGCTTATATTTTATATTAGTCTTTAATGAGAGGAATGTTTTATTCACTGGTGTTGTAGTTGTCTTTTTTTTATACCCTTGTACAATGTTAAAAGAAATAAGTCAAGCAGAGTTTGAATGAACAGTGCTGTGGAGATGATCTTTTCTTGAACCCTTCGATACATTGATCGCTGCAACAGACTCAGACTGAGAGGAGCAGGGGCACCGCTCTATCAAAAAGCACTTTCTAGGATGCCCTGCTGACTCAGCTGGATTTGAGTCAAGACTGTAACCTTTGTTCTTTATCTGTGTGGATTTGTCTCTCACTGGGAACTGTTAAGAAAAACAAATACTGAAAAAAAAAAAAAAAGTTTTAGGGCACTGCCTGAGAGATCCCAAGGCTTCTGGCAACACTGGAGACTTCTTTAACAAGGAACTGTCATGAACTAATTTCTAGTGTTGTGGTAAGGACCACCTAACCCAAGGCCGAGTCGAGACCAAGACCAGACCAATGCCAAACCATTTTCAAGACCATTACTGTATTAAATACCAGTACTCACAACAATCATGTGCCTTAATATTTACATTATTCCTTAGCTAAAAAGAAATGATAACTTTATATGAAATCTAAACCATATTTAATTAAAACAAAGTTTGGATTGAACAGGAGAACACAGCACAGAACCTCCTAAAGTCTCCCACTGTTGACTCTGCTCACTGCTAATTTCAAGTTTTCTAATTTTAAGAGAAAATGTGCACTCACAACATATTCACGTCAGCGAAAAAGAAAATCTCTCTTCACCTGCAGACAAGTTTACATGATGCCTGACTTCATGGACGAGTCCATCTTTGAGCATTTTAATGTGTTAGAAATAATGTAAAATTCACTTCAAGAAAATCATTCACAGAAAGCAAATAAAACTGGTTAGTTAGTCAGTGGAGGTGTTGAGTCACAGTATACGATACAACCTAACAGCCTTTCACCTACAAAGATCAAGGAAGTTTTTTGCCATCAAGGTTATTGGAAGCAGAGTCAGAATGGTTTAATGCCTCAGCATATAGCGGCGCTCACAGGAACACACTTTTTTTTACTCTCTTTTTAGCAATCAGGGTTTTTTTCTCTCTCTAATTTATGCTCTTATCATTCCTTATCGCCCTTTCAGTCACAGCCACTTAATCACACTCACAAGGTCTGACTGAGAAGCTGAAGCCCTCGGGCAGGGAAAAGAATATTTTTGTCACTTTCAGATTGACTGCTGCAAACCTAAAATTGATTAAAAGAACTGTCTGTTGGTTCATCTGTCTGCCTGTTTGTCTGTCTGTTTGTCTGCCTGTCTGTCTGTCTATGTTGACTGTGTCTATCTGTTTTTCATTACGAGGCCTCATAAGAACATGACATTGTGTACTATAAATTGCCATGGCTCCCATCGCCGTATGGGCCACACTGGAATATGCAATCTTAAAAAAAACCAAAAAAAAAACACACACCAAATAACTGCTAATATAATCTGACTCTTTTTCTTTTCTTTTCTTTCCTTTCTTTTTTTTTTTTTTTAAATCTGTTCATTGTATTTTAAATAATAAAGAACAGTTCTCCATACAATACAGATATAAATCCAGCATACCACAGAACAGACCCCACCACCCCCAGACACCTAGTCCCAACAGATGAACACATGTACCAACCAAAAATGGATGGGTTTATAAAGGAATAGACAAAAAGAACAAATGAATATATCAAAAATCTGACTCATTTTCACCCATACCATCAAGAATATGAGATACTGTGCCAAGAGGACAATATCAGCAGCATGATTGCATTCATTTTATTTTGAAGATCATCAAAAACATATTCAATGAGCCTTTCAGGACAGTAGTTTGTTCTCCGTTTCATTCAGGGGTTCACTGAACCCTTAAAGCAGTCTACAATAAATTATCTTATACACTGCTTTCCAACACAACAAAGATGCTTCTGGAAACAGAAGAAATCAAGCACATGATCCTGTACTGTGAATGCCTGTTCGAGCACCAACACACTGATGTTTTATATTCGTATAAAATGCAGTGAAGTGCATATTGATGGTCTGCTAACGTGGAGATGCGAGGTCAACAGCATCATGGCAAAATGCTCAATCAAGAACTGAGCAATGTGAGCACTTTCATGACCATTTTCAGTGAATATAGGGGCCATCAGCTCACAAAATAAGGAATATTATATGAGCTGTTTAGACATTATTTAATCGCAAAAGAGGCCAAGTGTGTTCGAGGGGGAGAAAAAAATACTCCACACCCCTGCACCCCCTCAACGCTGTTCCAAATGAACTGAAAACTTTCCTTTTAGTGGTGTTCATTGGTGCATAATGAAAACCATCTTCACCACACGGAACAGGAAGTTCACTGGACTGAATATACAGCTTGTAAAGCTAGTGCACAAGTGCAGCACATGAAATATGAATCGAGAAAGGACACATGTACATGTGTTTTGTCTTAAGAAAAATGTCGACTTTGATAGATTCGAATCCTCATAAATACCTAGGGAGCTTACACGCAGGCTTTTACTTCTCCTGTCTCACCCATTGTTGTGTCTTAATAAATGAAAGTAATCTTGTTAAAGCAGGAGAAAGCTTCAGACATCTCAGCACAACACTGAATATTTTATTAGGGTTTCCACTGTTACCATGCAGCAGCTAATGATGAGCCAAGTCTCCTCCATTCCCCCCAAAAAATATACTTTCACTTCAGTTTCTCTTGGTGTCCAGGGAATAATAAGGGAGCTTCATTACAAACCAACAAACTGCAGCACCAGAGTGTTTAGTGGTACTGGTCCATCCATCTTTGCTGCTGGCTTATGAGAACAGGATGCTTGGATATTGCATCATTAGAGGTGGGGTTGAATTTTTAACATGAAAAACTACCATTACATCGATCTTGAAGCACGATAAGTAACATTAGCCATCATCAAAAGCTTTCTACTTTGTGACTACAGATAAACTGGTGGACAGATTGATGACAGAGCAAATTGAGAATAGCTTAAAATTCTGAATTGCACAAGAATATCAGTCATGAAATTCATTCATTTTGGGTGAATATCAATGGTAAGTTTCATACTCTACATATTCCCTCTGTCCTAAAACAAGGGCAAAATAAATAAAGGGGAACAATCGTCACACAACAGCCACCATCTGTCAAGTTCTGCAGCCTTGGGCCCTTTTGTTTTCTGCAGGAAGTGATGGGACTGGAGTTTGTCCTCAGACACTTGGTCTTGTCTTCCGTTTTGTCCCAGGGCTCTGGAGCATTCACATCCTCTTGGTTGTGAGTTATATTTCCCTCTGCAAACCCTCTGGAGTGTAAATATTCAGGCCTTCGTGGTCCCTGTCGGAAACAATCCTGTTACTGACTCTGCTTTGCACTCCAGCCACTGAATTTCTGCACTTCCTCCAGCAAGTCATATGAGCAAAGAGTCCGGGTGCCAGGCTGACAGGTTGTGAACCCTCGCCTATTCGCCGTGGTCAGGATCTTAGCGGTGAGGGCAGTTCAGGACCATGCTCGCTGCATTTCCATTTTGTGTCAGAGAGATTAAGATCATTGAAGATGATGTTGGCACCAACCTGTTTGTGGCAGACTTAGCATATAAATGGAAAAAAAGATTAAATCGCCAACAACTAAAGAGTTTATTCTAACTGCCCGACAGCCTATGCTGTACGCAGCATGCGTGAGTGGGAAAATGGCTTTTCTTGGTAAAACTCAAGATAGTATGCTGTTAGATAATTAAAACAGGGACCTTCTGAAGTCTGTAAATACAGAGGTTTAAGACACTGTTGCTGTAGTTCCCACTGTTGACCTCTCTATTTACTGCAAGTTGCCAATTTGCAGTCGCTGAAGTTACTCTAGAAAGCAGAGTGCCTTGAAATTTAAAAAGATGAGGAATCAAAGAGAGCACATACTGTACCTCCATCTGGGCTGCCTAAGCCTCTGAACTTATTTTAGTCATATCAAATGTTTGGAAGTCTTAAATCTGCATCTGAATGAAAATCTGCCATCAAAAGTCTTTTTAAATATTTAACGAAGACTGTGATTTTACTTTTTAAAAAAAAAGAAAAAAGTAGTAGTTAAAGTAAAAAGTAGTCTCGGGTGGACGTGTGTTGTTTGTGTATGATCATAATTTTGAGGAGATGGAGTTACTTTGGGTAAAAATGAAAAACAAAGAAAGGCAGTGAGCAGCATATTGTTTTGGACCCTCTTAAGATAAAGCATAACAATGTGGCGTAAATGCCAAGTGAGTCATCTCAGGAAGCTGCCACCTTTAGATGGCACCTTTCAAGAATGCCATTACAATCATTCATTGTGTGTCGCTGTTGCTGTAAAATGGCTATATTGTGGACCTCGGATGTTTTCACCTTTTGTTGCTTTGAGGAGGCATTTGAAGTCACTCCCCTCTCTCCCACCTGTAGACAGAGATCAGTGGGAAATTTATTGGTGCTTTAAAACAGCAGCAGGCAGGTCAGTGTGGCTCCCTTTGATGTGCAGATATTTCACCTGCTCATGCTCCAGCTTGCTGTGTGTGTGTGTGCGTAAGGATTGTCTAGAGGCTGTCACCAGAGGCTGTTTCTGAGACACCGTTACCATGGCAACTCATTCTCCAATTTGATGACAGACATGAAAGGCATGTTAAGAGATTGAATGTTTCTGTAGGGGCAGATAGGCTACACACATAGACGTTTCACCCCAGAGACAGATTTGTGTGTTAGTGCGCATGTACATGTGTGGTACTGTTTTTTTACATTTTACATTTCTGTACGATAACCTGTTCAATTTTTTTTCAGTAGGAAAGCTAACTTGACACATTTATTTAAAGCCGCAATGATATTTCAAGCTAAAACGGCGCACACCAGTAAAGATATTTCATAATGTAACACAAGACACCATCCCTCCACAGTGTGCAGTGTGTGTGTAATGAGTCGCTTTCATGAAGAAAAAAAGAGAAAACAAAAATGTATTTCTAATGTGCATCACTTCACAGCCCAAAATTATGGGCATATCCACACTGAAATCAGATCAATGAAGGCCGTGGATAATTATTCACTGTGATTAAGGCTGAGTCGATATGCATTTGCATTTCAGAGTGCGTCTGTGTGGCTCACCAAACTGAAGTGATTACATTTTCATAACAATGAAAGAATAAATACCAAAAATAGAAAAAAAAAAAAAAAAAGATGGCCATAGTCTTGGAAACATCACCAGCTTTACATATATTCCTGTTTCCTTGCTGAATGAGGACCTTCCTGCATATTTCACTTGCGTCTGCTTTTCATCATCACATGTATTTCCGTCATTAAGAATTTAAACAAATTAGAAAAATCAGTCATGGAGACAATGTAACAACCACCGTCATTTCCTGTGGTGATTAAGGACAAGGCTCCACTGAAGGTGGATTAAAAAAAGACAGCTTTAGCCCTTCAGTGTACATCTTAATTCACACTTATAAAAAGGTCGAAGAAAAAAAAAGATCTCCTGGAATATAAAAAGTCAGCACCTACAGGACGCCACCATTTGAAAATATAATAGCCTGAAAGGAAGGAGCCAGGAAGCTCAGACTTATCGTCATCTCAGGTGAGTTGCATGACTGTAATGGGAATTCAAATCACTCCAAATGTGAGTATGAATATGCAAGCAGATATGTAAATTTGGGATGTTAATTTGAGATCTATGAAACTGCTGCCTGTGCTTTGGAGAAAGCCAAGGTTTGACTGGGTTTTAAAACCTCAGTTTAGGCCACAGCCTATTTTCCAATTATTCATGTCAGCTCATAAAGCTGCATCTCACATCAGGAGGAGCGGCTAAATCACACACCATGACGTAAACACTGTGTGTGTGTGTGTAGGTGCACATGTCCGTACTCACGTATGCAGGGTTGGCTGAGCTTGTAGATTCACATTCTGACAAGAGCACTGCAGAAACGCAGACAGCAGTGGGAGTCTGAGACGGCCTTCATTCTGTATCAAGGTTAATTCGAGGCATTATAAGAGCAGTGCTGAATAAAGTTGCACACAAATTAATACCAATGTGTTGAAATGAGTGGTCTTGAGAGACACACAGCTACACACCGTGTCAAACTTAACTAAAAGGAGGTCATTCTCCAGCTATAATTATTTCACTTTGCTTCGGAGACCTCTGCACAGTGCACACAGAGCAGCCAGGACCTTCAGTCCTCCAGCTTTTATGAAAATGTACATTTTTATGAAACTGTACCCCTGAAAGTAATTATGCTATTTCACTCTTTGTTTGTAATTGTACAAGGCCTCTCAAAGGCATTTACCTCCACCTATTGTGTATAAGAGGAAAAATATGTGGTGTAAAATATTACGCAGACCATTAAAGTATAACAGCACTGATGATACAATAAATGTGCTGTTGGGCGAGTGGTTTTATGATGGCTAGAGTGGGAACAGAAGGGTTCCTCTGGGAGGAAAAAATACCTTGGCAATTTTTAGATTTTGCAAGGGCCTTTAATGCTGATTAATCATTATCGTGCAAGCTTTAAGGAAATTAACTTAAAATTCAATTTGAATTTATCTCGGCAACTAAACCAACGGGAAATGCCATGAGAACGTACAACACCTCAGAAGTGACACGTTGCTTTTATTGTAGACGACTGGATGGAAAAAAACAAGTTGCCTGATGATGTCACCACTTCTGGAAAACTAATGAGTGAGTAATATTTACCACTATTTCTCAACATTTAATAGAATAAATGAAGAATCACTTACTGGCAACCTGAACTGAATTTGTACATCATGGAAACAAAGCCCTAGAAAACAGCTCAGTGTTTTCAGTCAGTTTTTTTTATTTGCATGTTGAGTCTTTGCCCTGGTTTCATGTGTGGATTGTTTGGTTGATACTGTGCATCACGATGATAATCCTATGCTATGTGGACTACTAGGCTATTTATACATTTTCTGAGAAAATCTGCCATCAGTCATGTTCTCAAGGGGCATCACTGCTGGGAAGCGCTTTAGTGCTTACCTCGGCAGGCAGCCGCCAAGAAAAATGACTATTTGGTATCTTATGGTCATACATTTACATAACCAAACAGTGGTATAACTCGCGCATATCTGTACAATAGCTTTTATATTTTCATATAAAAGTAAGACGTTAACAGTAGGATGGATGACACATTAACTGCTTCATCTATCACACACAAGAAGCAAGTCTCCTCTACGGCTTCTTTCCCCAAAGGATGTTACAGACTGAACGTCTGGTGAGCACACAGGGGCTTCTCTACCACTGCATCCATTTGCACAGCTTCTCTTCTCTTCTCCATGACTTTCCCCTCTACAGCACAGAGTATAAGGACTATTAGGTCTGAAAGTATTTGTGTGTGTGTGTGTTTCTGAAAATATTTGTGTGTGTGTGTGTGT
This sequence comes from Selene dorsalis, assembly GCA_900303245.1. Lineage (NCBI taxonomy): Eukaryota > Metazoa > Chordata > Actinopteri > Carangiformes > Carangidae > Selene > Selene dorsalis. Next base: position 20,162 of record OMNW01024750.1, read on the forward strand.
GCATGAGCATTTTATATTCCCGACTTATCTAGACATTTTTATTTCACATATTATCTTAATTCTCCAAATCTGAGATTATTTATATATTCCCTACATTGATCCTAATAACCTACTATTGCAAAATTAAATTTTGGGAACAAGTAACTTACAATCTGTGACACTGTTTGCAGACATAGCTAATTGTAATTTTTGCCATTGCTACAAAGCCGTTGTTAATATTAACAGTAGGCCCGCTGACCCATTTAAAAGAAACACTTGGCCATGATGATGTTGACCCTTCTCTCTACTACAGTGTTTCCTCTGCTGATGTTAGCATGCTAACCAGCTAGCCTCAGCCCCTCATGTCATGTTCCAGTTGTGACTCACAGTGTAGCCTGGCGATGCAGCGCTGCTCAGAGGGTGTGTTATAACCTCTTGTCTTGTAAACACAACGATGGCCAAAGCTCTTGTCAAGTAGCAGCCACCACCGCCTGCTCCCAGCAAGAAACGATGTTCGGAGGCAGGGAACACTGAGTGCTACAAGAAAATGTCCCCCTTATCACATATGAGGGGGGGCCGGGAGGGGGCACCAGAGGGAGGGACACAAAAACATCCACAACTTGGGACAAATATGTTTCTTTTTCCGAGGAATTTGAAAAGGGACCCTTTACTGACCTCAGCTAGACTGAACACAGTCAGACACAGTGATGTATGGAGCCTGTCTGTTGTTCCTCCCCCTTCAGATGAAAGAGTTTAAAACATTTAGCTGTGCGGTATCTCACTTTCTCCTTCTATTTGTGTCTGCTTTCATAGCTTATCATTTTCAGGTTTTTCCTTAAGTTTTTTTTCTTCCTTTTTTCAGTGTTTAATGCCTAATATAGTTCTAGCAAATGTGGCATCTAATTAACTGTCAGGACTTTGCCACAGAGAAATGATGGATAATGTGGAAGAGTTGTATTAATAAAACCCAGCCAAGCAGAGAAAAACGTAGATGTGGGAATAGGGACGCCAGGGCTCTGGGGTACTATTGCATGCAGTGGGGCTTTGCAGATGGAGGCGTGTGTGTTTCAAGTTTAAATGGAGTCTGCCTTTGTGAGAAAGGAGACTCGCTCACCCCTGGGTGCACCGATTGGGGAAGGGTTTAACAGCAGTGTGTAGTCACTGTCATGCCGCAGAGTCATTCGTGATTTACAGTGTAATCGGTGCATAATTTGCCAGCTGGTGCATGTTTGGTTTGATGATTTATGTTTCTCACGCGAGAAATGAAAGCTGAATAAAATGTCCCTTCGTCATCAATATAGTTGCATCTCTCTGTAATCCATGTTATGATCAAATATGTACCACCTGCACCATTAAATGCACTTTTCTTTTCATGGTCATCCTGAACAATTGTTGCAGTGTGGCGAGGAACATTGTCCTACATAAAGAGGCAGTGAAGGGGTGCACTTAGTTTGCAATGTGTAGGTAGTACAAAGTCACATCCACATAAAGGGCAAGCGCCAACATTTCCCAGCAGAGCACTGCCTAGAGCATCCACCAGTTTGGCTTTTACCCATAGTGCATCCTGCTGTCATCCCTTCCCCAGAGAATCAAGGCAACCGGCCGTCCACACAATCCTGAAGAAACAGGGTTCATCACATCATTGCATGTTCTTCTACTGCTCACCACAGTTTTGCCTTTGTCTAATTCACTTAAGTTTTCTTGCTTCCAACACATCAACTTCAAGAACTGACTGTTCCCCTGCAGCTTCATATTGTAGATCCCACCCCTGGACAGACACCACTGTATAGAGAGAGTCAAGTGGATTTGATGTTTGACATTACAGCAGCCATATACTGTTGGAGCAACCTGAACTCTGAATGCACACCTTTGAGTTTAATACTGCCCTCGTTCCAGAAACATTACGACTTTTGTTTGAACAGGCGCTCTGTGCTTGTAAAGAGGTTCACACAGGGAACAGATAAGAGCAAAGTAATAAATCAGTTTAAAACGCAGTGATTTATCTGTATATGACATTTTTTTTAAAAACAACAAAAAAAACAACAACACCAAAACAACTGCATGACTGTACTGTCTCACTGTAAGTTTACCTGAGGAGCTATTTGGAAGCACTGAGCTCGGCTGCAAACACGCACAAGCACAAGACAGTCAAAACACAATACAGTCAAAACACAATACAGTGGCAAAACATTTCAGCGCCTCAGCTGAAGACAAAGTTTACAGCCACAAACAGGAAGAAAGTCTTTGTCAACAAGCTCAGAAGTTTTAAAAGGAGAGGAGTGTGTGTGTGTCTGTGTGTGTGTGTGTGTGTGTGTGCGTGCGTGTGCGTGTTGCCTTTGAGGAGAAATGGGTGCAGCTGGGTTTGATAAGAGTGCAATCCATGCCCACGGAGCTGTCACAGACCCGACTTTCATTTAACATGCCCTTTCCCGCGTGAATCAGTCTGTCTCATGTCACAGAGCTTGACGCCCTCGTATCTCCTTCTTATCCTTTCCCGTTTCTCATGTCTCCCTTTTCTTTCCCTTACCATCCTCTCTGTGTCCCCCCCTGTGTTATTTGGCATCCACCCTCCTCCCCTCCATCACCACCACCACCACCAACATCAGTCCCGCCACCAAGTCTGAGTCACTGTCAGGTCCATATCTTCTGCTTCCACACCAACCTTT
>OMNW01024752.1:0-12806 GCA_900303245.1 Selene dorsalis
TTCTTCAAAAGAAAACTACCCCTGTTGTCTGGTGGTAATAATGTGTCTGTGTGTGTGTGCGTGTGTGTGTGTGTGTCCAACACCTCACTGTGGGGACATACCTGTTCTGAGAAAGCAAACAGCTGCTGTTGCTGTTACTGTTGTTATTATTAGCAGAAGTTGACCCATTTTAAAATGTGACTCCTCTCACAGGCACTTGATTAATTAATCCACTGACTCAGTCTGTAGTTTATCAGAGAACACCTTTACACATTGGATTTACTTCTACATCATTAAAATGTCTTTTCAGTAACAGTCAGTGTAATGTCTCATTTACAGTTTACTGCTGCTGTCACACTTCATTTTTGGCATCCGAATTTGCCGCGTATTTAAAAATAAATATGACCTCATGTTGTGTCAATGACATTTATACACTGACTCTGGAACTTAGTTAGGAAATTAGTTTTAGGTTAAATATTCAATGGACTATTGTTCCGGATCTAGCAGCGACTACTTCTGTTCCAACCAGTGTTGGCTGTTCGCTCACGGTCTGCTTCTCCAACACCTCACTCTTAACTATCGCAATCTCATTTAGGGATGATCAACAAATTACCATTGAAATAACATCCAACCAGTGTTATTTATAATATCATCTGAAGTTCTGGAATAAAATATCATTAGAGTAGAAATATTTCTCTGATATATTCAGTTTATCTTACTACTCTAGATGAATCAGACACACCATTTTGTATGGTATTTTCATGCTCCCTCTATTTTATATCAATAATTTTATGGAAAAAATAGTATTATTTTCTCAATAGCTTCCAGGTCATGTGACCCATTGACCCCAAACTAGGGTCAATAGGTCAGCCAAATTGGCTAGGGGACACCCCTCTATTTTATATAAATTATTGATATAAAATAGAGGGAGCACTAAAATACCATACCAAGTGGTGTGTCTGATTCATCTAGAGTAGTAGAGTAGTAAGATAAACTAAATATATCAGAAAAATATTTCTACAGTAATGATCTTTAATTCCAGAACTTCAGATGATATTATAAACAATTCTGGTTGGATGTTATTTCAATAGTAATTTGTTGATGGTCCCTAAATGAGATCGCAGTAGGCTACTAGTTAAGAGCGAGGTGTCGGAGACTGAGCAGACTGTGGACAAACAGCCAAGAGTGGTTGGAACAGAAGAAGTAGTCGCCAGATCTGGAGTGAATATCCGTTGAATATCCGACCTAAAACTAATTTTCCAGGTGTGTTTCACCGCATCTGTAAAAAGCCTTTTTGAACACTCATATCAGTGTTTCGAGTCTATTCCAGAGATCTGAGCTGCCTGATTGTGTGTGCGTGTGTTAGTTTAGTTTATTTTAGTTAGTTTATTTATTCATTTGGTCGATTAAAACAAGAGACTGACAAAGTACATAGACTGGTCAATAATACATGCAACCAAAAGGTGCAGGCTGAAGCAATTATACCTACCCTTTATACAAATGATTTCCATTTACATAATGAAGATAAAGAGCATTAAAATAAGGACAGACAGCAGACAAACAAACAAACTAACAACAAGAACAAAACCAAGACAAATCCAGACAGATTTCATATTTGCAAATCAACAAGAGTGTTTGGAAACACTAGAAGACTAAATAGGCCAGACAAGCAGATTCTACAGTGGGTCATGGGTTTGCGCTATAGATATCAATAATATTGGTTTTATATATTTTTTTGAATCAGTAGATTGAACTACAGTTTTTAAATTGATCAAGGTTGTTCCACAGGTTTACTCCTTTTATGGGTGTGCACTGACTTCTCATACTTGTTCTAGAGTAGCTTTTTTTTTTAAAAGATTCCAGATCCTCTTAGGCTGTGCTGGTTCTCTCTCGGCCTAAACAGTTCCTGGACGTGTGAATGGCATTACTATGGTGTCTATTATGTCTTTAACCAGTGTCTGTGCAGTCAGTAGACTTCATATTTGTAGATTTTGCTACAGTTTCTAGGACCTCACCATCACCTCTGAGTGATGAGTTTTTCATTTTGGCCCCCCCGCCCTATTACTATGCTCAGGAATTGCATTTGCCAGGGAGGGTCCAACGTTTACAAAGAAGTTATTAAATTCATTTGTTATTTCTTTAGTCTTATTTATATTTATGTTATTATCTTTGATAAAATAATTTGGATAGCCAGCATTTACAGTGTTTTTTTGAATTATTGTAATCAGTATTTCCAAGTTCCTTGGATGTTACTCCTCTGTTGCTCCAACTGCTTACAATAGTATTCCTTCTTATTTAATTGTGTAATGTTTACTAATTTATTTTTATACATCTTGTATCTATTTTTAGTTTCTTTGTTTCATGTATAATTTGTATCGCCTGTTTTTTTGGGGGGGGGTTTATGCATTTTCTAGGCCTTTAGTGATCCAAGGCTTATGATCTCTGTAAAATATTGCTTTGGTGTGGTGTAGTTGCTGGTTCGGGTTCGTGGTTATAGTTGATCAACGCAATGGGTTGTTCGTGAGAACAAGGCACAAGACAACAGGATCCAGTTCATTCTGCTTTATTGTTTAAGCTGGTTGTGTTCTGATGAAAGGAGAAGAAAGAAAAATGATAGAACAACTAAGTATTAATCCACAGAACTCAAACATGAGGATTAACTAACTCTTGAACAAAGGATGTTTAATCTAAGCGAACACAGCTCAACCAATTACTAAGGGTTAATAAATATACTAAGGCTGTGGATCAAAATGATCGAATTAGATAACTCACATCAGGTACGCAGCTCAACAATGAAAAGGTGAGTGAGGAGGGTGATGGCCAGCCAGCTCCTTTGTTCTCAGGCTGGGAGACCAGTTGATTATTGGCCTCAAACAGGTGGGCTGGCAGCCTATATGGACTCCCAGGCTCCACCCTCTTAGAGGGGAGGGAGACGGAGGTGGAAAGAGGTGGGGATTTTCTACAATCTCTATTTTCATTATTAGTTGTAGACTCTTTTAGTGGGCAATGTTTATCATATAGCGTGTAGACCTCATCCCAGGTCTGTGTGCTCAGGTCCATCCTGAAGGCAGCCAAGGATGGAGGTGTCCTACATCTATTCAATTTGTGAAATTGTTTATTAGTTTTATTCTCCGTCTTGAGCAGTTGATGAAAGATGCCAAAAATAGGGAGACGATCGCTAATGTCATTTAGAAGTAGTCCAGCAGTGATTTTGTTATCTATTGCATTTTACAGACTATTGCTGTACATTGTATTAATCAAATCTGTTGTTGTGGTATTTCCGTGAGGGTTCAATAAATCAATATTCAGATCCCCACACACAATATGGACCTTGTTGTTTAAATTTTCAAACAAACAATCTCAGTCATGATTAAATGTATCTATGTTGGATCCCAGTGTTCGATACAAACAGGTGATAACGATGTTTTTTTGTGTTCGCAACTGAAATTTCAATAGTTAAACAATCCATGATTCCAAACTGTTGAATCAACAGATGGACTTGTTCATTGTGGATGTGAGATGCTGCTGCTCCAGCAGAGGGCAGCATAAAACAGTGGATCTGAGCCTCCTGAGCCATCTCTGTCCCTTCAGGTAGATGGGAAATGGTAAATGGACTTGCACTTGTATAGCACTTTTCTAGTCACTCGGACCACTCGAAGCGCTTCACACTGTTTGTCACATTCACCCTCTCGCACACACATTCATATAGTCCTAGACACAGCACTTGAAGCTAACCATTCACACACATTCACACACCCAATGCACACATCGGGAGGCAAGTGTGGGTTCAGTGTCTTGCCCAAGGGCACTTCAACATGCACAGGAGGGTCTATGTCTCTGGGGGTGTGTGTATGAATGTTAATGTGTGTGTGGATGATAACCTGCAGGTGTGGCGCCCCATCCAGTCCGCAGATTGGACCAGCCAGCGGGAGGGCGGACCGTATACGGAGCAGCATCTGGACCGGCCCCTTGTCATCCCTCCTCCACTCCCATCTCCGTTTGTGTTTCAGTTTGTGCGTGCAGCGGTGGGGGTGGGCTGCCGTTTTCTGTCTTCCCTTGTTTCTCCTGTGTTTGAGTAAGTTTGGTTTCCTTTTCTTTTGCAGGTCAGCCTCGACTCCTAGGTTGAGTTGTGTTGGTTATTTTGGCCTTGGTCCACCCCGACGCAAATGCTGTCCTATGCCTGAGAATGTATCACGTTCTTTCATATTGTTTTTTTAAATGAACCCTTGTTTGCTACACATGCACAAACCCACGTCCTTGGGTTCTCTGTGGCTGTGGGAGTGAGGGAAGGTGTCCACTTGTTCATGTTAAACTCTAGGTTCCCCTAGCCGGGGCATAACATTCCCTAAAAGTACAAAAGCAACAGTTAGGATTTGTAAGATATCTCCAACAATTAACATATTTCATCTGTGACAATGCGCTCACCTCAACTTTTGTTCCAGTAACTGAATCTCTAGATCACTTTTCCTCATTTTCCGATCCAGATGTTGCATCTCTTTTTCTGTTTTCCTGATCATTGTCTGTGCACTTTATATAAATCCTTCAACTGTGACTGGTAAACATATGGATGACATTTAAAATCTTATAGTTCTACAAGCAGAAATAACATGGCATTTACTGAAAATCTCACTGTGTCAAGCTGTGCTGTGGAGGTTGAAGGACCCTCCTCCTCAGGATGGCCAGCCATGCTCTGTTAAAGGACAACAATGTGCAAGTTCTTTGTTATAAGTCAAATTCCAAATTCCACTTACAAATGTAAAGGAATGTGAATTGGGAGAGAACTGCCAGTAGCTAAGACATACTGGTACCTCTGTAGGTCTCTCTGGGTCTTTCTGTGTGGCAGCAGATAATGTTTCATCATCAGCTTCCTGTGATGGAGGAGAAGACAGTCAGAAAACTTTAAACTACCATATTAGGCAAGATCTGAGCATGGAGTACTTACAGCTTCAAGGTTTTCTACTGTCACAGTGACTACGTTTACAATAACCTGTTCATAACCGGAATATTAGCAATAACCCAGTTACGCACGGCCATGTAAACACCAATAACCCTTTTGAAAAAATGGAATATACTAATTTTTAAAAACCCAAATATGACGCCTGGGTTACTCCTTTTCTAACCTGAATGTTTGGTCATGTATTTGCCTATGGGGATATCCCCATCGAAAGGAACATTCATTTGTGTTCTGCTCACAGCACACTTTTGGAGCGAGGAGGAAACAAATCACCTCATAAGTGTAGTGAAAGACATGAACATCATGTCTGACTCCAATATGTAGGCTATAAAATAAAAATGTATTGAAACCGTGTTAAACAGGATTCTGTTGGTGGGGTGGTTAAATTACTACCTGAAATAGCCACTGAATGAATATTTACTTTGTTTAACGTTTTATGTCATTTATGAATAAAATCAAAGTTAGGTACAATCCTGGCCCTGCAAGATATGATGAATATTTTGAATGATGTTTTATTGTTTAATTTTAAGTTGCTGCCAGGTTTGTCATTTGGATTGCGGTTTAATGAAAATCAGATTATATTCAATACATCACTTTTTACTGCATGCTATAAATTTAAGTGCGGTCCAATGTTAAGTCAAGGGAGTGGTGCATTCAAACTCAGGTGACAGTCTTTTATTTATCCATGCTTGAAGTAGACACAGCATGCAGTAACCATTACTTCTTCGCAGTTCTCTTTTGCTACGATTGTGGATGGATATATGACTGAAAGCATAATCTTCACTGAGGAGGACAGCAAAGAAAATGGCTGTGATGACAGAATAAAGAGATGCAGCTGTGTTTGAGTCAGAGTAACTTTATTGGATGATCATTGTTGTGCTGATGAGTTCTGTTGTTCAGCAATGTCCACTCTGCTCTGTCTGTCAGATCACCTGGACGGGCTTCCTCTGTAACAGTCAACAGAACGGAGGTCCATGAGGCAAAAACAGCAAAGAGTTGAATAATCTGTGTGTGTGTGTACTGTTAAAGTGTTGTTGTGGACACTCACAGCACTGGTAGAGGTTGTTGAGCCTGGCGATGTCATTGCGACTCATCTCCTTGGCATTGCCAAAGGACACATTAGAGTTAGGGATGGGCAGCATGGTGGGCTGGTTGTTCTTAGAGAAGGCGTACCTGAAACAACACACAGCAGTCAGACTGAACCACAGCACACACTTGTATCATCACAGGCAGCAGCACTGCTGAGCAGCCAGTCCTTCTCACTTGTGGTACTGCATGACAGAGTTGTAGTCGTAGGGAGTGCCCTGGTTCAGGGTGGCGATCTTCCTGAAGTTGTGCTCCATTCCTAAAAGAAACCATGGACACAAAGTCAGTGTTGAAGTCAAGATCTTTTCTCTGGAAGGAAATGAGCTGAGGAGCAGACTCTGGTGCTCATGGCTTTTTATCCACAACCCTGAGCCAAACACTGAGCTTCTGTCTCAGGTAGGATCAGATTTGTGCCTCAATGCTCTTTGTGTCCACTAGGAGGGACATGTGACCAATGATATTGTCTCTGGAGTTGTTGAACCTAAGGGTGGCCATGAGAGGAAAGCTTTGGGACATGGAGTCTTTTCAAAACAAAGAAGGATTTCAGTTTCATCTCTTCACCTGACTCATGTTACTGCTTTTAGCTCTAAGACTGGATCTGTCTCGTCATTGTCAATGATCTTGTCTGGCTATCAGGTTATATTATCATGTTTTTCACACAGCTCATACATTGAACGTACTTGAAGTCTATGAGGCTCTTCAGAGGAACAGATCTGGACTAAGCATGAGACCAGTGTCTCTTTCAGAGTCTTATTAGAATGACTTGTCTCTAATATGTCCAGGAGTAATAAAGAGCTCCACTACCGGACTGAACGTTCTGCAGCAGGACTTTGATGTGGTTGTCTCTGTCGGAGCGGGTCTGCTCGTGGTTGAATCCCAGAGCGTGGAGCAGCTCGTGCTGGACGGTGCCGTGGTAGAGGCATCCACGACGGGCCAGAGACACCACCTGCTTTCCACCACGACGGCCAACGAAAGAGTAGCAGCTGGACAGGACAGACACAAGGTGAAGACAGTGAGTACTCAGAGCAGCTCTCCACTCACACGCTTCCTTTCTATCACTTTCTTACCCGTCCTTAGACTCAATGCTCAGCCAGTCACGGTCACTGCTTCTGCTGGGCCTGAAGCGGATGCAGGAGAAGGAGGAGAAGGACTCCAGTCCACGGGTGATGATGGCCTTCTCACGGGAGGCTGGCAGGACAATGCCAAACATTTAGCTTTTGACTTTTAATCATCAAATATTGGTCATTATTAAATATGTTATATCTCAGAATATTGTGCATCCACAGCACTGCTCCAAAATGGGCGTTGAAGCCCTGCTATCTATTGACAGAGCACATGTGGACATCCCAGACCTCCACCTGACACTCACAGAAGTGACTGGCGATGTAGTAAGGAATGTAGACCTTTCCATCGGAAAACTTCCCCCACTTGCAGCCTCGGCTGGTGCAGGGGTCGGCGTTCTTCTCGGCCTCGTTGCTCACGGCGATGTCTCCTTCGATCAGCACGGGACCATCGTCGGAGCGGACTGAAAATCATCATACAGCAGATTGCAATCCTGTTGAAGTGTCAGTGAAGAAGACACATGGAGAGCGCAGCAGCTCACACTCACTCAGATTCCTGTTGGCTCTCTCCAGAAGCTCAGAGACAGAAAGATCCTCTGTGTTCTCCTCTGCTCAGTGACAACAACAACAACAGAATTTCAGTTGACAGAAAAATACACCAGTCCTGATACTGTACATGTCAATACAATACAGGTGCTGGGAGTGAGTTACGTACCTGTCTGCAGGTGGGAGAGAGAAAACAAACATGTGAATCCATAGAAAAACAACATGAGACACATCACATCATCAAGTTATACAGACACAACAGGTTCAGGTTCAGAGAAGAACCTGCAGTACAGTTTGAAAGCTCAGTTTAACCTGTGACAGCATGAGTCCTACAGGCAGGAGAGCTGAACCTGCAGCTTTATACGTGCAGTAACATCTACACTGTGATGTGACGGGCCTACAGACGGTCCTACCTGGCTGTCAGCCCAGCAGTAGGCAGACAGCAGCAGCAGAGCCAGAGCCCAGAACCTGAAAACAGACGTGCGAGCCATCCCAGCTGACCTGCAGGACACAGACAGGAATCAGCTGCAGCTTCTTCTCAGCAGACACAGACGGTGTGTGAACAGAACAGACGCAGTCAACAGCTCAACTCACCTTCTGATCTTCTGTGTGGATTTGTGCATGTGAGGTTTCACTCCAGCTTTTTATATATGTTCCTCTGTGTTGGCTGGCCCAAATATGGATTATCTGAGTTCCACAAAAAAAAAAAAAAAACACACAGACTTATCAGGCATATAGGTCCCCCCCCTCCCTTTTTTTTTTGTTACATTTTTATGACTTGCTTGTTGCTGCTTAACTTAGTAGGAGATTGAACTGTGTGTGTATGTGTAGAGTCATACTTTGCTGAGCCTGGGACTCAGCAGTCTTATCACTGACACTGGCATATGCCACGCCACCTGTGCTTGTTTACCCAGCAGATCAGTGTTCATGGCCGACAGCGTGAATGCTGCTGATCACCTGTACAGATGTCCTTTCAGCAAGACCTCTACATGAATGTTCATATTGTTTTTTACTCAAAGAAGACACTGTTAGGTTAGAGTCCTTATGACAATATTCTCTCTGTATTTATATATTTTTTTCTTATCAGGCATAGTTAATATTTAATTAATTTTGTATAATGCAGTGGGTTAATGATGTCATTTAGGTAGACAGGTTTAAGACCAGTTTGCACCTGGGTGAGCCTATTATTCCTTTTTCATTTTTCCCTTTTCATTTTGTTGTTTTTTTTCCCATGTAAATATTTGATATATGTTTGAAGTGTAAAAAACCGCCACAGAAACATTCACGTTGCCTTTGCATTTATTTGGTTCACAAGCAGTCTGCAATGTAAATTTATCATATATATCAAATTTCTCATTAGAACAGTGCAACCGTTCAATAAGCTTCATTTCTGCTTTAGCATGAGCTGCATCTTCCCGTTCCCTCTGGATTCCCTGATGGAGAAAGAGGAGATATATTAGAAATACTGACAAATATTGCATGAAAATGCAAAATGTGTGCACGCACGCACATGCGCACACACACGGAATGTACACAAACAATTCCTGTGTGTCTTGTCTGCATCTGTATAAAGGAAAGAGTTGGAAACTTTCAAGCACGCTGATGATGGTGTGGTGATACATGTCTGTAGCCCTTAGTCTTACCTCTAAAGGAACTCGTTCCTTTGCACAGGTTCTAGATCAGGTGTGGATCTGGTTCTATCTGCAATTTATTCAAAAGGACAGAGAAATCTGTGAAAACTGCTTCATTTCTCTGAGTTCAGGAAGAAGTCACTATGAGATAATACTGTGAGTAGTTGGGTTTGCTAACAGGTAGGTAGGCCGGAAAATGAGAATATAGGTAGCTTAGAAGAAATCAAGGACATGAAACAAGAACATGGTTCATTAGTTCAGGGGAATGAAGGGTAGTTGGTTAATAATATATATATATACCTACTGCATTGATACAGGCGATTCACACGGAGGATGTCAACAGGACTCATCTGGGTGGCTCTGCCAATGGCTACATTGTTATTTGGGATGGGGACGATGGTTGGCTCCCTGTTCCTGGAGAAAGCAAATCTGTGGCACAAACACGCAGTCATAATAAGAGATGCAGCTGTAACTGTAGTTCTAGCCGAGAACGGCTATGTATTTATTTTTTTATTTTATAGCCATTTTCTTGTGATAACTACTTATTATTTTGTCATCTTAATATATCAAAGGCTGTTTTCTCATGATAACACATTCATTTATTTCATTATCTTGTTATATCAAAGATATAATAGAAGACATAGGAAGTCACATGCACAGGCTGTACCGATGTGATGTTTACTGTTCAGTTGGAGCATGTGGCAGTAAACTTCAGTCCACTCTACTCACTACTCACTTATTGTCCACTCCAATAATACTTAATTGAGCAGTCAACAATAAGTTACTGGTAAGTTACACTTAACATTGGTTTGTTTACTGGGCTGGGGTTATTCATGGGGCTGCATGGATAGCCTAAACAGATGAGACGCTGACCAACTCCCATCTATCTTGTTTCAGCTAAGGTATAGCTACAATAAGCTGCTGCTGTCAGAATCACAGCCTTCTTTATGTTAATGTTATGGTATCTCGCACCAACAGACACCTGTTGGCTCCAAACTTGGGTTTTTCTACATTAACATAAATGTAGGCTAACATTAATTTAGCAAGACGGCAATGTGTTCATGACCTTTATTTTGAGCAGCAAGTAGATGTCTATATAGCCTGTTAAAAATAACACTTATGACTACAGGCCTCGGGCCATTCTGGGTGGAGTTTGAATGTTCTTCCTGTGTATGTGTCGGTTCTCTGGCTTCGACCCTAGTTTTTCACTGCTATATGTGGCCCTGGGATTGACTGGTGACCTGTCCAAAGTGTATCCCGCCCTCACCCTATGTCAGCTGGGATTGGCTCCAGCCTCTCACAACCCTGCACGGATAAGCGGTTTAGACAATGGATGGATGGGTAGACTACTACTTCTCATAATAAAAAATAATAATATTAATAATAACAATAATAATAATGGCAGCAATAACATATATAATATATATATATATAGTGGTTGTAATAACAACCACTATTATTATTCATCCATCCATCCATTGTCTATATCACTTACATAAATACATGCAGGGTCGTTAGTGGGCTGGAGCCAATTCCAGCAGAATTAGGGTGAGGGTGCCAATCTATCATAGGGCCAACATATAGAGATGAACAACATGGGAATGTCTTTGGGCTGTGGGAGGAAGCAAGAGAACCCACACAGACACAGGAGGAACATGCAGAACTCCACCCAGAAAGGTCGCAGGCCCAGAACCTTCTTGCTGAGAGGCAAGGGTGCTAACTTCTACAGCACTGTGAGCCTTGAATTACATCATTATCAAGCTAAATGGGAGTGAGACATTACCTTCCATAGTGCATGACAGAGTTGTAGTCATAGGGAGTACCAAGGTTCCTTGTTTGGATGATCCTGAAATTATGTTCCATTCCTGCAGAAGATGACACAGCTCAGTCAAGACATGTCTCTGCTATTACAGTTTACTAGTCAGAAGAGGAACTTGCAGTAAGTGCAGAAGAAATTTAAATCTACATGCAGAAAACTAAGTTCCAACTCATTTACTTCCCCAGCTGCTACACACCTGCTGACATGCATTAAATTCATTTTCCTAAAAAGACATGCAGGTCTTTTGCAGAGACTTTATTACATTTTAGTATGTGCTCTGCATAAGGCTTTCTCTCTCACATTTGGAAAAGACCATCTGTGATGTTACCCACCAGGAATGACATTCTGCAGCAGGATGCGAACATGCTGATTCCTGTCAGACCGGGTCTGTTCATGGTTGAAGCCCAGGGCGTGGAGCAGCTCGTGTTGGATGATGGACTGGAAGACACAACCCTGGCGACTCAAAGACACTACCTGGGCATTACCACGGCGTCCAACAAAAGAGAAACACCTGGAAGAGAGCAGCAAATACAGCCTTTGAAGAGACGCCTGCTAGCTTTGGGAGTAAAGAGGATCGATGTGAACTGTGTGGTCCATACCCAGAACGAGACTGGATCTCCACAAAGTCCCTCTGTCTGGCTAAGGGGGTGAAGCGGATGCATGTGGACCGAGAAAATGACCGCAGACCTGCGACGATGGTCTGTCTCTCTCTTTGGGCTTAATTCAAAGACATATTCAATGAGTTGTGGGACGTAGCAGTAGACAACAAGGCACACATGCTCACATTCACATCTACAGGCAATTGACTTGGTGTGCATGTCTTTGGACTGTGGGAGGGAGCTGTAGAACCCAGAAAGAACCCACATGGTCACAGGCAGAACAAAACATGCACTTTTACAGAGAATGGCCCCAGACCTGGGAATGGTAAATGTTGCTTTGACTTAGCTGCAACATGATGCAGTTTTTGGTGATAAATGAAGAAAATGACTAAGGGAGAACCCCATGGTCACCTTCACTGACGAGGAACTGATTCCATATTACAGATTTGACCATTATGATTTGTCTGAGTGTCTGGAGATGGATCACAAAAAGTGCTGGTGGCAGTGAATCACCAGGGCTCTACAATGTCTTTCACTGCTGCCACTCTATGCGACAGCCTTAAGTAACACTTGGCCAAGGAGAAATTACACCTAAATGTTAGACTGAGTGGAAAACTCAAGGTGTTTTGTGCACCTGGACCCAAGAATGGTTGTCACTACTGACCATGAATGTGATTTTGTGGACTATAAGCACTTCAGCTGCAGAAGTAAAAGTTCAGCCTGCATATTGGAACTCACAGTACTGGTTAGAGATGCGGTACGGCACGTAGACGTTGCCATCGCTGGATTTAGGCCACAGGCAGCCTCGGGCGGTGCAGGGATCAGCGTTCTGGAAACCAGTCGGTATTGCTATGTCTCCAAACATCACAAGAGGCTCATCCAAGTTCTTTCCTGGGAAACAAAGCACAGGTAGACTACAGAAACGGCAGCATTTTGATCCATATGAAAAAAATACTTCAATAAATACTCCATAAATACATATCAGAAGCGTAGACAATGTTAGCATTTTGTTATCAGATACACATATAGTGAACATGGACATACCAAGATTAGCATTGGCCTTCTCTAACAGTGTGGAGATGCTCATGTCATCATCCTCAATGGTGTTGCCTGGGAAACAGAGAAAGTTTT
>OMNW01024754.1:8873-22448 GCA_900303245.1 Selene dorsalis
TTAAAAAAAAAAAAAAAAAAAAAAATTTGGGCAAAGTCGAGTTTTCAAGCTTATACGTACAACAGAGACCAAACTAAAAACGAAATGGAAAAACAAATCAAATTCAGTTGTTCACTGAAGATGACACTGATTGGGTACAGATAGTGTTCTGATTATTCTCCCTTCCTGTGCCAAAAACACACAGATGCAGTTGTAAAGTTTCCAAATTCTTAAGTTGTCTCTTTCAACATTTTTAGTTTCATGTGCATGTGATTGTTTCTGTGTCCAGATGCTCAGCTACAAGAAAAACAGCTGTGGTGTTTCTTGTTTTTGTTTTCCCTGATTGTCCACCAGCCCCAGAAGCTTTGTGATTACAGCAGGGGAGACCTCTAAAATGACTGCTCTCCCTCCTCTCCCTTTCTCTTTCTCTTTTCTCACCCTCTCTTTCCTGTTTCATGTCTTCACACTGCAGGCAACACGGGTGGCCTGTTGCTCCATTCTGTTCAACTGTTATTGTCTCTGTGATGCTTAAGAGCTTGGAGGTGTTGCACTGATGGATTTTCTTTCTTCTGTGAAAGCAAACAAAAAAACAATGTTTGTATTGCCTCAGTTTTGTCAGGTGTTACCTCATTTTCAGGAGACATGGCTTGCCAATAAACATTAATTATGTAGTATGTTTTTGTTTTTATGAACAATAATATTGTAGGCAAATCCCGCCGGTTTCATTGTGCGTTTATTTGGTCTGTTGGTATAAATTTCATCCTGGTGTTTTTTTTCTATTCTCACCAAAAAGATATACTGAGGTTGGAGTAAATAGTTTGTTTCTTGGAAACTATTTTCAGCTGCTGACTGATATGTGCCAGACAGTATCTGGGGCTACAGGACAAACATGTCACCCAGTGCAGCAATGTGGACACAGCTTCCCCTAAAATGATGTGTGGCCACGATGTTAAATCTGAGCAGCTGAATCACCTAATTATTATTTTTATTATTTCTCTAATTATATGGTTAATATCATTTCGTTTATCCAAATTTTGGACTGCCTGGCCATTATTCATTTGCTTCTCAAGGGTATTAGGTGTTGGGATGATATGAAAATAAGAAAAACATCAAATCCTTGTATTAGAGAGGCTGCAATTGGCAAAATGTAATGGATTTTTTTTTTACTGAATAAAAGGCTTAGAATTGATATGGAATATCCTTTGATTAATTTCTTTTCTGGTCTATAAATGTTCAGTTATTAGAATTATGGAAAAACCCAATATTGAAATGATGATGGTTCTCTTGCTCTATATCTCACTATATCCCACTTTAATGCCGTTTCAATTCATTTGACTGTGTGGGCACCAAAGTGGAAGAAACCTCAGTGCAACCGCCCGCTGTTTCTGTCTATCTCTGCACCTCCTTCGCTTTTATATCGCCCTCGTCCTTCGTAATGTCGAATGTCCTTCCCTCCCAGCTCAGTGCTCCCGCATCTCTCATCAACCTTCGTTGGTTATTCAGAGGTTTCCGTCCATCTATTCATTAATAGGGGCAGGGGCGGGAGGCGGGCTGCAGCAGATCCCAGCTGACATTGGGCGAGGGACAGGGTGCGCCCTGGACGTGCTGCCAGTCTATCACAAGACTGACAGACAACGATTCACACTCACAGTTCAGACGGTTACAGGCAATTTAAAGTCGTCAGCCCTGCTCTGAGTTTTACTGTCGTTCAAAGTGTTTTATTGTTGCGTTTGCAATAATACAGGATATGATATTTTTATGAAGGACTGAACTGAATTTTCTCAGCCACTCACACATAAACATAGTTTCAGTTAAAATTCAAGTCCTGGTTGGTTTTCCTGGTTAGAACTGTAAGTGATAAATGAGCAAAACTAGAGGAGGAGAAATGATTTTGAGAGAGAAACACACACAAACACACCAGTGTAAAATAACCCATAATGCTCTGCAATCTGCAACATGTGGCAGGCTTGTGGTTCACATGTTGTTCTCTGTTCTGTCTGTCTTTTACAGGGTCCCATAGAGAATGATGTTGTGATCCACGTGTCCCTGATAGCAGAGAGCCAGAGGTAATGTGTGTGTGTGTGTGTGTGTGTGTGCTCATGTGTTACACTCTATAATGCAAGGTTATTTTTCACTCCTCTCTCCTGTTCAGCCCCCTCAGTGCTGTAATTGTGGTGAGCTCATAAAGCTGATGCTCAGCCTGACCTCTGCCATCATCTGTCACTCTCCACATTGTTTTTGTGTGTGTGCATGTGCTTGTGTACACGTGTAAGAGTGCGGATGTGTGGGCGTGTGCATGTTAAACAGGGTCAAATGACTCTGTGAATCTTGTTAACCTGTAGCTTCAATTACTGCTGCTTCCAAGTCCCCATCAGGACTCCTGCAGCATCTTGTCTCACTGCTGTACACCACTACTCTATACTGTTACTCAATTACAGCTGTACTGCACAGCAGGTATAGTTGGTGTCCTGAGTAACTGGAATCGTTCAGAGCTTGGCCACAGCTTCGTAGTCCTACTCACTGAACTGAAAGACAGCTGAAAGGTTTATGCTCTTTATGATCCATTGTGGCTTTTTGACAAACATAACAAACTCTGTTTAGAAATCTTCATTCATTAAAAGTTTCCTTGATGAATACCAGAGCTGAGCTCAAGTTTCTGGTGACTTTTTCAAGTCTTTTTAACTCATCTGAAGTTTGGTGTTATTTGGACTTGATTTCAGCAGTTTGAGACTGACTCACATTCACTGTGTAGCACATTCAGTGAATGAATCACTGAACACACACTGCTCCTTTACAGTGAGATGATCTGAGACAGTCTCAGGAGCCGTGACTATCATTGAATCTTCTCATTTTGCGCTATTTATTTTTTGCTCTTCTTTTTACATTTAGTTTTTCCATTCACATTTCGGTTGCCATGCATATTTACTCTGTTGGCATCTCATTCATGTTTTTTTTTTTTTTGCTGTAATTCATATATTTGAACGTCTATATGCTTTAATCTGCCAGTGATGACTCACTTTGTATATATTTACACTTGTGTTGAATGGGTTGCTGCCGTGAAAGCTGCAGGTTTTCAAAACATTAATCAGAATAGATTGAAAGGTCAGCAGATGTTGCAGAATCACAGCACAGTAGATTTACAAAGGGGTGGTTATTAATGAAAAGTAATTCAATATCCATTTTTTTCTTGAAAAAAATGTATTAAGAAGCAAACAGATACTGTAAATTGCTAAAACTGGCTGAGACGGGGTGTAAAGCTGATAGCTGGGTAAAGCAGGTGCCCCATATGCGGAGGATATAGTCCTCGCTGCAGTGGCCCCCAGTTCCATTCCACCGCCGGCCCTTTGTTGCATGCCATCCTCTCTCTCACACCATTTCCTGTCTCTCTTCAGCAATCCTATTAAATCAAAGCCTCAAAGCCAAAAAAAAAAAAAAAAACTGTCTGAGAGGAAAGAAGATGCAGATCTGATGCAATAATGTCACAGTGGAATCAATTTTTCACACTGACCATACACATTTCAGCATAAACTAGGTAATGAACTACCTGGTCTTGTTTATCTCTGTGCATCTGCAGGTTGCAGGTGTTTCTCAACACTTATGGCATTCAGACCCAGACACCGCAGCAGGTGGAGCCCATCCAGATCTGGCCTCAGAAGGAACTGGTCAAGGTAACACAAGCACACATCAGTACTGTTGCTATGCATCGTTTTCTGTTGTTGAAAGACACAGTTTCCAATGATATGGAATTTGAAACAGTGGAGTTCTCAACTAGTTGACACAGGCAGGAATTTCATTTCCAAACACACCAAAAAGCAAAAATCTTGCACACTTTACATCACTTGCATTTATAATGTGTGGAAGAGTTTTATCTTTTGTTATACTGATTTTTTCAATGTTAACTTTGAGGAAAATTATAACTGCAGCTGACCTTTTAGTGTTCACAGCCTCTATCAGAAGGTATAACCTGCTACATTGTTAAATCTGTCAAATGGAAATGGTGGAGCAGTAATGCCTTTGTGTTGCAGAGAAGAAATATAAATGTTACTTCTCTTGAACATGATGCTGTTCAACGTTAAACAGCAATACATCAATGAGCTCTAGACATACACACATCACCCTCATTAATTGTCAATACACAGGTTAGATTTATGCTTCATTGTTAAATTTTTCAAACATCACATTTAACTTGTAAACTCATGTAATGATGTTCAGAGCCTTCACCAGAGGAGGAAAATATCAATCAAATCCAGTCCTTTGTCTTTTGCTATTGTCTCGTTGGCTTTGGGAGGTTAAGAAAAGCTACATTCTCAAAATGCTTTACATCTGGAATATTCTTGGTATTGTCCCATTCAGCAGCTGAATGGAGGAATCTAAGGTTTGACAGACCTGCTGTGGCTGCTTACACTTAATCTCTTTTAAACTATCACTGTTGGATGGAGGGATTTTGCAAAGGCACAACTGAAGCCTCTCTGATTGCTGAAATCTTGCAGTACATGGTTGGCCACAGTGCTTTGCTGCTTGGTTTAATATGGATGTATTTAACTGCAATAAAGGGAGTTTCCTTATCATTCCTGTTCATTGTGAATGTCTGGAAGGAAATTTGAGGGAAGGAAATTGTGACAGACTATTGATGGCGCCCCACCTCCACCTTCACCACCATCACAACTACACAAATCAATCTTACAGTCAACCAGATTACATTTCAGCAGTTAGCTATCAATATCTCTGCAGAACTTGGCTCAGTCAGTCCATCTGCTTGTCAGTCCAAGATTTCTTGCTCTTAAGATGTTCCCCCTGATTGTCCCATCAATCACGACAAGGCTGCGGATTGGTCGAAGTGATTGATTCGTCAAACAGTGATTGTTCATGTTGATTGATTAGCGTAATGGTGGAGCTGTTACTGTTTCACTCTGGTAAATTGGAGATGCATGGGGCTGCGTGGTTTTTAAATTTGTTCTCACAGGAGATGTCAGAGATGAAGACAAGGCAGAAAATATCTCAGTTCAGTTCAGGAGGGTTTGTTTGGCTTCACCTCCATTGTTACCTGAACAACTGTTTCACTTTTCTATTTAGATACTTGAGGGTCAAAATGGGCAGATCAGCTGGTGATCTGAGGAGTTTATGAAGAGAATATTAATGAGTTGCAGTTGGATAGAATCTCTTTAACTTTAAAAGCTCTTAAAAGTTCACGGAAACAGCTCTTATGAGACCTTTGGAAATTCTGAAAAGCTGAATAGTATTATGGTACAGTACATTATAGGCACAAAATGAAATGAGATCAATGCCAATCTTTTTATCCTCTTTAGGTTTTCCAATTTTCAAACCAGTAATCTACATTTTTCCTCATATCTGTCACTTCAGCTGCTGCCTTTTCTCCAGCTCACCTTGGTGGCCTTTTTCATGTAAACCACTCTTTCATGGCTCTCACAAGTGTTAAGTGATGGCCTTTGTACAACATTTCTGTTCATGAGGAATTTAACAAAAAAAATGATTTTACTTTCAGTAGCCACGCTGGTCTTATAAACATTCAAACATTTAAGTCAAGCTTTAAAGTTTTATAGCAGCACAATTGATGCAGAAAATAGGAGTTCATTATCCAAAACCCATGATACATAAAAACCCTGGTGTTCTGTCCATTATTGTTCTCAACAAAAGAGTTGGCATTTGATACCATTTCATCAAATCCAAATTGAGTAGCTCAAGTTTTCTAATTTTTTTAATCCTTTAACAAATCTATTCAGGTTTAACCTCAAGCAACAAATGTCATAACTAACAAAATATCTAGGCTGAAAAAAAAAAGATATTCAAAATCAGATCAGTCAAAGAATGTTATTCTAAACCCACAGACAGAAGCAGTAGATGAAGGAAACATTAAAAAATCTTTGTTTTGTTTGATAATAAATGTTTGGGGGCTATGGGCTTTCCAGTATGGTGGTACAGGGCTTTCAAAGAAGCCCTTACATCTGTGCTGCTACAGTTTCTTAATCAGAACCTTAGAAATAGTGAAATACCTCACTGATGGAACAAAGCAGTGATATCAGTGATTCCAAAAGAAGGCAAAAATAAGGAGTTATCTTAATCTCACCAGCTGATCTCTACATTGAATGCAGACTATAAATTATTCACATCCATAATTTCCGAAAGACTGGAACGTGTCTTTCCTGACCTAATTAACAAAAACCAGACAGGATTCATAAAAGGTTGTCAAACTCTAGACATTATGGTCCAGCCCAGTCAGCCTTGATGTGGAAAAGGCATGTGATCATTTGGCCAGTTGGCCTTTTTTCTATACAGGTGTATCGAGCTCTATCTAGTGATGTAACTGTTGGGGTATAGATCAGTAGGGATTTGCCAGACTGCTTTAACATCTATAGACGTCACCGGGGCTACTGCCTTTGCCCCTCCCTTTTCTGAACCATTAGCTCAAGATATCAGGAAAAACAACAAGCACTGTAACAAAAGAGGTGCATACTTTTGACACCCAAACTCAATATTTCATACATTTTTTGACTATTTTGGAAAATTTTGTACAGATGTCACAACAATATATGTTCTTTGTTTAAATTGCACACCCATCTGTATTATTAGAGTAAATACAAATTCGAGATAAAT
The DNA here is from genome assembly GCA_900303245.1 of Selene dorsalis. Lineage (NCBI taxonomy): Eukaryota > Metazoa > Chordata > Actinopteri > Carangiformes > Carangidae > Selene > Selene dorsalis. The sequence continues at coordinate 15,465 of OMNW01024754.1, forward strand.
TCTATAGAATATACCTTGGTATGCTTATCACCCAGGATTGAAACACAATGTATGATATTAATGAGAAGGCCATCAACAATAAGATTCATAACAAAATGGGACTTGAGTTCAAGAATAGAGATGGTAAAGATGAGCATGCTGTGCAGATTGTGCCCTCCTGCTTCAATTCCTCATTCTCAGTTTGCAACATGGGACAAACAGATATCCAGGCTTGTTTGTGTAGGTGCAGGCAGAGGGTAAAATTTGCAACACTTCAGATTGATAAAAGCCAAGGAGGCCTAAGCCCTCTGAGCCCTGCCAAATGTCAAACAATATTACCATGCTGCTCAAATGAGATGTGTTGTTTATGTTCCCTGTGTTCCCCAGAGTACCAAGCAAAATGGAAACATATTGAGTTGAATCTAGGCAGCCTGCAACCTCAGGCAAAGCTATGGGGAAAACATTATGAAGACCAGAATGAAGATAATACAATTTTAGCAGAATCTCTAAAAATATGAAATAAAGTTGTCAAGAATTTCAAATTAGAAGGCAACAGAAAACTGCGAATGTGGCCTTCCCAGGCTTCACAGGCAAAACCTGGCTGATTGGTGAATACAAACAGAGCCCCTCAAAGATTTGTTCTAAATTGTATAACTTTACACAAATGCAATGAAGAAATTCATTATATCTTAAAATGAAATGAGAAGCAGAATTGAATATCAAACTGTCTGAAGATGATTGACATCCCATGTGTAGAACTAAAAGATTAAGAATTTGGTCTTAAAAATCTCATTCACCACACTTCATATAAAAAATAAACAATTATGACCAGCAGCAGTGAATGCAAATGACTCGCATGTGTTTATGTGCTCAGTCAGACACCCCCAGATCTCTCTTTAAGAGCTTAATACTTGCAAATAAGAAGGCAATTGGAACTTGTTTGAAATGAGACCTTCTAAGGCCAAGAGCAGGGAACTTTCAACAAACATGTAACAAATAAATTTAATTTCTGAACAGATACCAGTGTCATCAGACTTAAAGTAAAAAGGAAAAATGCATGAATACAAAAAGAGCAGTGGTTGTTTTGTATTCTTTTGTTTGCATATAAGAAATACTTCGTTCAGTCATTGTTACATTTGATAATCCATTTGTAGTCAAAAGGTAACTCGTGTATATTACAAATGCTTTGCTCATAAAAAAAAGTAGTACATTGATTTAACCCTTTATTAGGAAGCCTTTACACCTCCTCATTAATTATCTAATCAGTCAATCATGGCAGCAGTATATGCATAACATACATTAAATCCTGCAGATTCAGGGCTGGAGCTTCAGTTTATATTTAACCATCAGGATAAGGAAAAAAGACACATGTCTGAGGGCTGGTTGTACTTCTGAAAGTGTTATTCCCCTGGGATTTTCACTGACAATAGAGCCAAAAACACCCAGTGAGCAACAGCTCCACCGACAGAAACACCTTGTTGATGAGAAAGGACAGAGAAGAGCAGCCAGGCTGGTTGGAGCTGACAGAAAGGCTACAATGACTCAGATAACCGGTCTTTACAACTGAGCAGGAAAACATCTTCAAACTCACAACATATTCAACCTTGAGGTGGATGAGCTACAGGGAAGAGATCACATCAGGCCCAACTTTCTTTCAGCCACGAACAAGGCTGCTTATCACAATTTACTATTGAAAACTGGAAATACGTGGTCTGGTCTGGTGAATCTTGATTTCTGAGACAGACAGGGTAGGGTCAGAATGTAACATCAACAACATGAAACCATGGACCCAACCTGTCTTGTGTCAACAGTCCAGACTGCTGCAGCTGGTATAATTGCGTGAGGAAAGTTTTCTTGGCACACTTGGCACCATTAAATGCCAATATTAATACCAAATTTAAAAAAATGTTATTGCTTAACATTTGCATTACTTTATGGTCTCAGTTCAGTGTCAGTGTTGGTATTCCTTTATGCCCTTTATGTTGAGGAAAAGTCCAGTCGAAAAACTTTGAGATGTGGTAGAACAGCAGATAAATGAACCTGGTGGCTTCAGAGCCATTTATTGAAGTCCAACATTAGTGACGCACAAAGAGGAAGATATGAAATGTAAATAAATCCAGGATCAGTGTCACTGTCTTTGTGGGTGTAGAAATCCCATTAACATGACAAATCACACCTGGGATTACTCTCAGGTAACAGTGTTGTAACTTTATGAGGAACAAGTTTGGCACCAGCTGTCCGTTCTGCCTCTTTCATCTGTCTTAGATTACACCACTGGTGCTGCCATATCTGACAACAGCCACTTCCCCACGTCCAACTTCAGTTTCACTCCCACTGAGTCTGTCACTCAAACCCCGGTGTCTTTTCCCTATACTGTCCCTCATCTGCATGTGAGCCGGTTGAAGACTACTATTTGCTCGTCCTCTATGTCTCCTGTCACATCCATCACTCACAGTCTGGTCTTCTCTCGAGCCTCTATTCCTCGCCTGTCATGTCTGTTGTGTGACATTTATTTTCTCAACCATGCTCTTTAAACAAACTGCTTCTCCTATCATGTTACCTCTGTGGGTATTCATCTCTCATCCAGGCCTTTTTACCATCTGACCTTCTATCCTATCCACCACAACAGCTTCTCTAACCCCCTATTCTACCCTCTAGGTAGGCCTACATCCTGCCCCACTCCCATTACGTCCATTACTCCAAAAAATTCTCCCCTGCAGGGCTATCATCCTCCTTTGAACTGTCATATCTGTTACCTTTTCCTCCTGACTCCTACTCTGCCTTTTTCTGGTGCTCTTCCTCTTACATGGATATACAATTGTGAGTCACAGCAGTGCAGTGTGCTGAATATTAAATGCAAAGCCTAGCCAGTCTTTCTTCCTGTTTATCTTGGAGCCACCATCATTTCCAGTGCAGCAGGCTGCGTATGCTCACCTCACCTCGTCCCTCGCAGCCGTTTGATTGTGTTGACAACAGCTGCCTGACGATTGGAGAGTGGCAATTACATTTCACAATGTGTTACTCCCACCGGCGCACCCTGAAGCTTGTCCTCCTGCAAATAACCGCTTTGCCCAAAAATAACCTCCCTTTTAGCTGTTTCTTTCCCTGTGTTATTCCAGATTGTTCATGTGGGTGTCATTGAGGATGACATTTCCTTTGTTGGCGCTCTCATTTTCTTCACACGTTGCAAGTAATACTTCACATCATACATACATACATCTAAGATGGGATTGCTTCACAGGAAGAACAGTTTACAGTAAGCCAGTGCACATAGTCTACAAGGACGTAACTATCCGAGATAAACAGAAGATAGCAAGTCTCTCCTTAAAAGGCTGCATATTGTATAATTTGACATCATTTGTCTTCTTTGATTATACAACAGGTCTAGCCTCTATATTAATGTAGTGAAAGCATGAAAACCTCAGTCCACTGAGAAATGCACAGAGTCTATACTCAGAAAACTGAACCTTAAAACCCATCGTCAGGACTTCTGTAACTTTGTGATGTCACAAATAAGCAGTCACTGCTCTCAGCCATGTTGCTTATGCAAATCAGCTGTATTTTTATTTATATCCTCACAAAACTATCAGCAAATCAAAAGAGAGGCTCAGGGTCTCCTGTTAAGATGGATAAAGCTTTAAAAGGAGCTGATGTAGGACATTTATAAAAAAAAAAAAACACAACAGTGGAAAAAAAACTGCCACAGGAGCAGAAAGTTTAATCCCAAATTCAAAAGGTATGTGCAGTGTCATTTGAGATGTTTACTTACTATAAGTCCCTCTGGATGGCAGCATCAGCTGTCTGTCAAGGTAAATCTTTTATGTCCATTCTGTGACACCCAACACTTAGATTTACACCATTTTGGACACCAATCCAGAAATGATAGAAAATGCACAGAACTTTTGTTTGAGCTCAAATCCACCTGCAGAACGTCTCCATGGTGAATTAAAAGTTTTGCAGTTTGTCACACCTCATGGCCACTGCAGAGGTGTAAAATACAGCTTTTGAATATAGCTTTTTATTATCTCTCCTGGCTGCTTGGCTTGCTGTTTGTGCTGCGGTCTGTAGAAGTGTGAAGGAATGAAAGGATGCTTTGATAGGCTGCCTGTGTGTTGTCGTTCTTCATTGGTATTCTGCACACAGGAAGTGTTGGGTGCAGAGGTTCCTCCCTTGCTTTTCTCCTCCAGGCCTCCTCCTTGTCCTTTAGGGCTGTAATTTGCACTGCCGCTTAATCCTCAATTAACATTTACATTCTTTTTTTAAACACAAAGACAGTACCTCTCCCTCTTTTATTGTGATTTCTTTAAGTGGTCCAACCTTTTCTTTCTTTTCAACCCCTGTTGTGGTCAGTACAAGCATTTCAGAGCTTTCAGCATGTGCATAGGAGTAATAGAGCACCACCTTTTGGCTGACACTATGATTTGCAGTTTGAGATGGTAGACTGCGGCACGGAGAACTTGATGGGCAGATTTCCTGCTGTGCCACTTGAGTGTGTGGGTGAACTGATGCTGTTTCATGATAAGACAGATTGGGAGGGAACAAGTACTCACATTCAGCCAGGCACATCAGAAAACACAAGAGTAATGCGCAAAACACACATAAATGATAACTTGTAGCGAGTGTGTCACACCACTGCGCTCGAAACAAGCAGAGCAGAGAAATCAATGTCCATCTTCTATCTCTTTTTTTATCTTTGAATCAGTGCGTTATGACAGCAGGCAGCGCAGCGGTAAGAAGTTTTTATCTGAAGAACTGAAAGAAATGCACTGGAAACTGAGCTTCTGTATCCTCCTTTCTGCCATATCTGAATGCATTTCACCGAGGGCTGGGCAAGAAGACCATGACCTTTATCCTCTGTTTGTTTTAATGGACCAGGAAGTGCTTAAAGTAATTACTGCAGCACCTGTGAAAAGCATTTATCTGCCTCACACATGAAGTAGACCCAGACATTGCAACTGTCTCAAATAATGCAAAAGACTTTAAAGTATAATGGTGCTGTTTATTGGAGCTTCTGTTAAAGTTTGAGCTGAACCAGCTCTAGAAAACTAAACTATGGGTCATACTTTTTCCCGACAGATACAACAGGATTTCATTCCACCAATTAAGTGTGAAGCTTGACCCCAGCTACCCTAAGCTCACTGCATTCAGCCAAAACCCTGTTGGAGTTGAGCATTAATGTCAAGATCTCTCCCGACCTCTTTGTGCTAGACATCCTACACTGCTGATGTCAATGGTTTTTAACTCATAAATTTGCTTTATACTTGACTAGACTCCGTGTTTTCACTCAGCATGTGGGATCAGGCTAAGACCAGAGACATGACTAACTTCACTAAACTACAAAGGATGAAAAATTACACTGTGTGAAAAGATTGTATAGTGACTGAGTAGAAACCACCTACTGCTCAGAATAAAGGCCTGCTGCCACCTCTATTCCATGTCAACCCTGAATTTTATTAAGTGGAAAGTGTTCAGTGTCCTCAAAAACATCAATTTGAAATTTAAATGATTCACTGAGTAATTTCACAGTTTAAACTTCATTTCTTCAGGAAAATATCTCTGCTGGTAAATATTTTAACTTGTTAAAGAGGGCACCTCTTTTACAAGTTAAAATAACAGTGACTTGTACTTCACTCAAGTTGGTTAACTTGCATGTTGGTATAAATCAAAGCAGCAGAGACAGAGATGTCAAGTCTTTAGTGCACTGTCAAGATCCAAAGACATTGGAGCCCACATTTTCCATCATGCAAGTGTGCCTTCTTTAGACACACCCATCCATGTCTTCAAACTCTATATCCTGTCCAAGAAAATCTTTAATGACGATATTGTAATTTCATTATTATTATACTGATGATATCATCGGGAAGACACTGGACACTGAGAGTTATCTCTAGTCTCTATGATATGACTAAATTGACTTTTTATATGAGAAATTGTTTCCCTTTAAAGAGAAATACTAGATTTCACTGTTTGCTGGACTTCATCCACAAAAGGTGAATTTTTTGACATAGGATGGGGGTTTGCTGCTTATGTTTTATTCCCAAAACCAAAGAGTAAAATGTTAAGAAATGCTTCTTCTGTGTGTTTTTCCATTTGTGAAACGAATGGATGGGTTTTCATCCACAGGAATGTCTGGACATGATGCATATATGAAAAAATAGAGCATGAATCTAATGTCTTTGTTGCTTTTCCAGGTTTTATTTTCTCCTCTAAGCATGTTTGTAATCAATATGAGCACATTTACAGGCTCTTGTCCATGTGACAGTCTGCTTATGAGATGAAAAAAAAATCCATCTTTTGTTGACATCTGTGTGAAACTGAACATCCGTTGTTTAATCATTGCTCTGAATTTATTAACTTGTACAAAGGAATTTATGGAAAGTAACAAACAGCATGCTGTCCTGAGGACTTCACCAGGTCACATGTTTCCTTATATGGGCCTCTACATCTCAGTGTAACACAGTTATCAGCTCCAGTGCCCATGGGTGTACTTGGGTCCACTAAGCGTGCTACTTATGGCAGCATAGGGACCTTTCATTATCACCACATTTCATAACATTATATAGAGCTAATATCATGAGGTGAGTCTGGCACATGGCGGTCATTTCAGCTTATGAACAACAGAAATATCTCAGTGGGACAGACGAACGAGGGACTCACACTTTCATTATGATAAGCTGCTTGACATTTTGAATCAAATTTGATATTTTTAATCTCAAAGTGATGCTGATGTGATCGCAGGGAAATGTCCAGATAAGCATTTTAGTTTCTTTCAAATCAGAAAGGCCAGCAGTAACATCTGCAGTGTGAATATAATGTTGACTGACACGATAGTTGCTTCTATCTGCATGTTAACATATGTAATATGTTTGTGTGTCTGTGTGTGTGTGTGTGTCTTCCTGTAGGCATACCGCTTCCTTGGTGTCAATAAGAAGCTGGGCTTGAGTGGGCGCCCAGAGAGACCAGTGGGCTGCATCGGGACCTGCAAGGTAAATGATTTCACCCTTA
>OMNW01024757.1:12394-25397 GCA_900303245.1 Selene dorsalis
CCTAACTCGGGGTCTGAAGCTTGTTGATGCACATACATTTAGGGTGTGTCCATATTTCTTTTGCTATTTTGCACCAGACATACAGTTCAAAGGGTTTGGACTTGATCTCTTTATTATTCACGGGAAGGTTTTGGGGCGTAACAACATTGAGTCCTGGGCATTTTTTTTGTATGTTCTCCCTGTGAGTGTCCAGGCTCTCCGGCTTCCTCTCACAGTCCAAAAACATGCACAAATCACAATGTTACTAACGTGATTAAATCTTCAGTTCATCATGAAACTGTGGTAACGCATGTAGGTCATGAATGAAACACCGGCAGATTCACCAGGTGGTAAGAGTGAACGCTTCTCTGCAGTCTTTGTGTATAACTCATGGCAGTGCTGTATAACACACAACACGCTCCAGTGACGCTCTGACCTTCTGTAATGTTCCACTTGACTTATCCAAACATTGGAAGCAGCTCACTCTGCTTATGCACGACAGGCACGTTGTGCACCTGCCTGTGTTAGGCAACTCACTCTCCTGAAAACGTGCCTTTAAAAAAACAGTTAAGTACTCGCAAGCACTGACTTCAGACCAGGTTCTTGTTGGTAAGTCACTCCACAATGCTCCTGACCACACCCAATTTTAAAGACCAACACGGCTATGAGCCCTTGTTATTCTCATACTCGCAGGTAACCACTGTATTTTAAACACTGTTACTTTCCTCTACAGCTCAAGCAGAGGAGTGACATGAGTCTCTTTGTGGTGATCAAAGACCAGACAGGCTGCTGCATGCAGGTTTCACTCTGACCTGATTTTCTGATGTCGGGTGTATAGATTGCAGCAGAGTGACCAGGAGAAAGACGTAAAATGATCTGAGAAGGATAGTTAGTCATCGGATATGACACCTAGTGTAAGGCTAACATTATCAGTGTTGAATAGTTTATCAGGTTTGTCAGGTCTGCGTTAAGGAGGATGCAATTCCAGTCCCTTTTTTTCTCTACGGAGCTCTCCCTACAGTTTCGGAGTGCATATATTCACTGTCGTAAAAAAACTAACCCTTCTCCCTGACCCCCCCGGCCATGTGTATTTGTTTTCAACAAAGCCGGCAAGAAGGCAATCCACTGAGCGATGTCTACAGAGGTGGGGAATGTTAACAAGAGATTACAGATGACCGGGTGTGTTTGTGTCGTAGCACCATGAAGTCCATGTTTCTAGATGAGACGCTATGAGAAAGGCAGAGAGCCTCCACTCTCCCTGTAACAAGTCATTTAACCATCACAAATACTCCGAAGCTGTTTAATTGAGGTGCAAATCTTGCGTAGTTCCTCTTTAATTCAATTTCCAATATCGAGTTACATGAAAGCACCACCCTCACCTCAGGAAGGAGCCATACTGAATGCAAAGCTGTCGTATCTGTTGTGAAAAGACTGAGATCTAACCTTACTAAATATTTTAGGGTTAGACACACACACTTGTCCTGTTTTGTTTTATTTGCATGTTCCTAAGTGTCACTTTTAAATTCAGTAACTGTTCACTCAGTTTCACTGTTGAACACACACTGCTTAGACAAGTCCTTCGTAAATAGGACATTACTGCCAAATAAAGTACCAGTACTGTTAGTGTGCTGTTTATTCCATACTTTTTTTTTTTGTGACATGTCTGGGACATCAGGGGTATCGAGCAGGTTTCAGGACAAGCACCAGGAGCTCTGCTGTGAGGTGAGGCTCAGAGGAAAACAGGAGGTATCTGATCACACATCTATGTTGGTTCAGACCCTGACAGGAAACATCTGGAGAACGTCCGCGGCATCAGCCTGCAGCTCCCAGCTGTGCATCCAGCTACAACATTACATGAGCAGCAGTGAACCCCTGATCATATGATATCATGTTGCCATCATTCACAGCACAGGTCAACTTTATATGTGCAACATGCCCTGCTGCACCTCTTCTGCAGTGTTGAACTTGCAGTTGGTAACACACCATCGTTAGCTCAACCTCTGCATCCTCTCCTCTTGACACAGAAACATCCAGACATGTGACAGACTCCAACTTTAGTTAGCAGTGAGTGATGGCTTATATTTCTGACTGTTCCTGAGGGGGGAGGGGGGTGCGTAACCTTCACTGATTCCCTGTCAAATATAGAGCTGTAGGTTCTGCTCCTGCTGGTTCCCCCACCTCATCACTGACAGCTGTAGGACCTTTATCACCTGTGACCTGGGGCCTCTCATAACATTAGCTTTGAGCAGCTTTCGTGTTCTCCCACATTCCACTGCGTCTTACAAATCGGAACGGCTCCTGACCGAGCCCGCCTCCTAAAAATGATGTTTGTATTAGGGGTACACAATGCAGAAAATGTCTGAATTCAATAGAAAAATTATATAGGGGGATGACGATGATGATATTTCATATATAAATGCAGGTATAGCACACACACACACACATTTTCTAAAAGGTCACATAACTAATATTCCCTTCTATCAGTCGACTATGATCACATGATCAGATATTATATTGACTTTATGAATCATGTTGAGGTAATTATAGATAACACCATGTAGCGGGTTGTAATTATCGTAGCGTTAAGCAGCAGGAGAATGAACCCAAGTAATTTGTGTTTGAAATGATTTCATTCACTGACGTGTGTCGAGCAGATGAAGCCGTCGTCGGAAACATCCAATGAGAGGAGCGGCTACAGTCAAGGCAGAGGTCATGCTAAGCTAACGGGGTAAGTTATTAAAATGTAGGTAAGCTAAAATTCACTACACTACTAATTAACTATTTAATTCTGTGAGCAGCTTGGAAGCTAACAGCAGCTAGTGGACACTTTTAAGGTGGAATGGTTTCTTCCATGTTACTCACTCGATGATTGACATTTGGAAGTCAATCCATACACCTTAAATCTCAATATGGCAACTTTGACTATGAGTCTTATTGAGCTGTGCCATGTGGTTGGAGCATGACAGGAGCCGTATGCCACATTCTTGCGTGATTGCAACTTTTGTACATGAGGCTCCAGGTCTGTGATAGCGAACCTGGTCTTAGGGTGTTAACTTGGTCAGTAATGCTTTGTTTTCCCATTATCCTCTGCAGCTGATGAAATCTAATCATGGAGAGAGAGTGGGTATCTACATCATCTTTCCTCAAGTTCTGTTCATCCAGACTACAACACAACCCCAGATTTCCAAACTGAAACTAAAAGTTCCTGTTTTTTAGTCTCTGTTTCAGGAGCAGGAGGAAGAGTAATGCGAGTAATTCTGAGCTTCATTTAGCATACTCTCTTGCCCAAAGCAATTTTCTTTTCCATACCACAAATCATCAGCTCTACAATGAGAGGTCGTCTCACTCCACTAACTGAGCTCCACGCGCTGTCAGGAAGAAGACTAACATATATAAAATGGATCATTTCTGTAGTTATCTCACTGAATTCAGGCCTGATTTAGGCCTGAGCAGACACGGAGAGGAGGATGAAAAGAAGAGGCAGTGAGGACCTGTTTTTCCTCAGATGATGTCTGTGCCGCTGTCACTTCAACAAACTTTGATCAATAGAGTGCTCCCCTGTTCACTCGCACACAACCTTCAGACAGCAGGTCTGAATGCTAATAAAAGTCTGTCCTCTGTGTGTCACGCAATGTTAGTGTCTGCACTGGTGTAGCAGTGTCCTGGAAGCACAGAAAGCAGCTGTGCAGGAAAACGCTGAGCTCCTCCACCGTATGATGCAGTACCATGCATGTCTACAGTTTGCAGCTGCTGCAGCAAAAACACATTAAAATGATGATTTCTACACATTAGTTTGACCTACAATTATGTAACAAAACAGAAAAAGATGTGAGATGTGCACAAGTTAAGGTCAGAATCTCCTTTTAATTTTTAATGTTACCTAATTTCTATCTTATGTTGTTTCATTGTTATTTTATTGTTACATTCTTAGGTTTTTATATGGTTGTTATGTTGCTACTACAATGCTGTTCTTGTTGCTGTTCTGTTGAAACATCGCTGTTTTGTGGTGTTTTTATTTTTAATATATAGTCATTAAATTTTATTTAATATTGTGGTTATTTTGTCTCCTGAGCTTCGTGCCTGTTGTGGTTTTTGCATTGTTGTCCTTTGTAAAGGACAACAATGCAAATAAAAAAAGATAAGAATAAAAAAAAAGATAAGAAAAATAAACAAAAAAACAATAAATAAAGTTACCATCAAATAATACATTTCCAATATCTTAGACTGATCACAGCAGCACAGTAAAACTTCATTCTAATGGATCAAGTGGATAATATGTTATAACTGTTCTTAGAAACACTGTTCCTTTGGAGAGAGACATACTTTACATGATATATGATTTCAAGAGTAGATCTGTAACCACAGAGGAGCCACACTGCACTATAGATAATCCTGATGCAGCAATGCTTTTTGAAACGAGCACAAAACTGTTTTGCTGCTTCAGCGAGTATAAAAACTTCAGTGTTGCATTCATCATAAATTCCCAGCAGCCTCTGCAGGCGCATGCAGGTGATTCGGTTGAGAACACTGTAAAGTAACATCTGTCTTACCAGGTTGGAGGCTCCTCGCACCGTCTCTGGATTAAGCATGACAATCTCGGTGGTCACGTGACCCTCGACAGCCTCCGTCATCTGCTCCACGGTGCAGTTAATGGACGGGTCCTTGATCTTAAACCAGTTGTCTGCGTACCAGCCGATGAGGAACCACACGTACTTTTTGCCATACAGTTTCTCCTTGTAGACCTGCGAAGGGATGAAGAGGATGTGATGAAGGAGGAGCTTCTGCTTCACTTCTATCATAATGCTCCTCTTGCCTGCTGTGTTGTGGTGCATGGTTTGGATTTAAATGAATAAAGCTCTGTCCAAGATCAGAGCTCCAGCAGCCTGGACCTGCTCAAATATACAATATCACGGTCCTATGATATTTTAAATGGGGGTTTTCTAGAGCAGCAAGCTTTTCAGTCTGAACTAACAGTTGGCAAACCAGCTGTCAAACACAGACGTTAACAAGAATTTTTGCTTTTCAAAAGTCTGTAAAAGATGAAAAATTACTTTGTAGTTTCTGAACTGGTTGGGGAACAGTATCATGCATAACACATGTTTGGGAATATAATTACAGAGAAATTATTTACTGTAACTTTGTTGTCTGTGATGGAGAAATCATGGGAAAAACAGGCCAAGAAACAAATGACTGGATGCATAAAAAGTATCTTTATCTATGAAAAACAGCCATGCCTTTGATACTTTAAATCCATGCCAAATCCATCATAAATGACATATACATTACCTCACAGAAGACCTTCCTGGCCTCCGTCTCGTAGAAAAGGCCAACAATAATTCGGGCATCTTGGCGCTTGGAGGTGGAAAAGAAAAGGAAAGAGTCACACAGGGTGGTGGTGGTGGGGGGGTGATAAAAAGGCCCTGCAGCATGGATAAAGGAGCAGCGGAGCCAACTCTCCTCCCAACTCTGTACCACACAGTGCTAGCCTTCCTCTCCACTCAGTTACATTCATGCTGTTACCATGGTTTCTTCTGCAATGGCCAATTAATCTTGCGCACCAAAACTAGGCCGACAAGCTGGGCAAGGTCACTGCAAAGTGCATATGAGTATGTGCCAGAAAGGAAGCACATCAGGCTGACACAGGTGGAGGAAGGGAAGTAGGTGGAGGGCTAAGAGATCCCTGTGCATTCATCAAACACCATGAGCAGACTTTTGCAGCTGAACTCAGGGCACAAATATAGAATAAAAGCCCAAAACTACAACCGCAAGAAAAGGGCACCTTAGCATACAGCTTTTCCCAGAGCAGTTCACCAGTGTGTCTCATCTTTCCCACTCACTGTATGTTGTTGTGATGCTGTTGGAGGCTGTTCAACTAAACACTGCTGTGTCTTAGATTCATGGTGGTTTCATGCTTCAATCTTTCTTTAAAGCATTGAAATATTGGTTCAAAAATTCACACCCTGTACAGTCGTATTTCTGGGTATTATCCATATTTATAAATGCAAAAATATGAGACTGTCCAACAAACCAAACAAAATGTGTTCAATTACATAGTTTTTCAGTTTTTGTAACAACATGTTATTAGAGGACAAAGTGCAGGCTACAGACTCATTGATTATCACCTGAAGTCTTGTTGTCACACTGAGCCTGTTGGGTGTCGTGCTGAGACCAAAATTAAACCCTGTGCATGCTGACCATGGCAGATGGACACACTGCTGCTCATTAAGTGCAAACCTCCCCTTAAAACAAGCTTTTTTTGTTCTCTATTTTTTTCCCAGAGCCAGTTTAGCTGTTAACTGCTTTTATGCTAAGCTAGGCTAACCACATTCAGACATGAGACTGAAACAAAGGGAATAACATGAACCACTGCCAAACTGTCATTGACTTGACCACTAATGTTGTAGGCTAACTCTCTGACAGCAACCAGAAACAGCCTGTAAATGAAGATGGATGTAGCCTCTGCGATGGCGTCCACAGGCCCCTGAGGAGCGCAGAGTGAGCTGTCAGCCCTCACCACGTTGCAGGTGCCTGTATTCACTCCTGTTAGCACAGCTGAGCATCTGGTCGCTCTCGCTTGAAGGCTAAACCAAGGCTCAATGCATTTGCTGGCTAATTAACTAGTTAACGAACTAAGCTAACAAGCCATTGTGGGTGCAGACACAGATACTTGCTAATAAGTGCTAACACAAAACAACACTAGGGGTTTTGCTTACCTCAAAAAGTAAAATATTTTGTCAGTTAAACAACCAAAAGCAAGTCAATGTTTGATGTTTAATAGATAATTGTCCAATTTGTTTACAAAAGATTGAAAACATTAAGCCTAAATAAAATGTAAACAGGTGAATTATATAAAAATTCAAATTATCCAGATTTCAAAATCTCTCTTAAGATAACAGAGTTTTGCAGCGCTGAAATAGCCATCACCAGAGCTGCCAATGCTGGGAGAGAAAATGCTAATTCAAGTGCTCCTTTGCTGTTTTTCTAACAAAGCCACACTATGTGTTTCAGCACTGCATGCACTGACAACTGGGTTTGCACATTTATCCAACTTGGAGTGGGCAGATGTGACAAAGAAGCTCAAAATCAAACAAACTCTCTCCCCCACACCCTGCAGGTTTGTGCTTTCACCAGTGCAAACCTCACACATGCTGTACACAGATGTGGTAAGCTACAGAGGCACAATGTCTTGCTGAATGACTCCACATGGAGTCTGACAACAGTCCACTGGCCAGACAAAGCCTGACTGGCTGCTCTACGTGAGGAGGGGATGCTGGGATATGATGGTACCTTGAGGTTTTTGACGGCCACAGCAGGGTCGGTGAGGAAGCTCTGGCGAACGCTGATTTCAATCCCGGCCTCTTTCACCCTCTCCTCCAGATCATCCAAGGTCTGTATAAAACACACACACAAAAACACACATACAGTCAAAATGAGCAATGGACACAGAAGATGAGAAAACAAGAGAGACAGCAAGCAAAACAGAGATAATGGAATGGTGGGTCACGAAAAGAAATTCGAAGAACAGTAAACAACAATTGAGGCAGAAGCATGGAAGTGAGGGGGAAGATGAGTTGGTGGTTTAGACAGATGATAGTCGGTGTGTGGGTGATGATAACAACAAACAGATAAAACAGCAGGTGACAAGAGAGAGGGAGAGAGAAACCAAGTGAGGGGAAGTGGATGGAACAGAAGATGGGGGAGATAAGTGAGGAGAGAGACGTAGGAAATGACTGCTGTCTGATAACCATACACACCATATGACAAGACAAACTGTACGATTATGATTGCTTTTCTGTACTTTTGCATGAAAAAGTGCAAGAATCTGGACCACATCTGGTTGGTTTGTCGGTCGTCTGGTTGGTTGGTTGTTTGTTTGTTTGTTTGTTTGTTTGTTTGGTTAGTTGGTTGGTTGGTTGGACACCGTTGCATTGTGAATTTCAAGATTAAAACACATGACTCACTGATGTAAAGACTTCTGTTGTTTGCTGAATGGTGGCAATCTTGGTCCATTTCCACTTCTGGAAGAGCTGCACCCGGGTGGGGTTGTGCAGAGTGGCAGACGGGTGGGTGCGGAAGAAGGTGGGGAAACGCTGGCGGTTGGACAGAGCCGGAGAACTGGAGCCGTACGACAACTAAACACAGGAGACAAAGACAAACACATTAAAGATAGAGCCATCCTGAACTGGAGAAATGAACACACAGACGAATGCAAAGACACAGAGGTGCACTTTATAAGGAAAACCTGTACACCTGCTTGTTCGTGCAGTAATCCGATCATTTGGACCCCACTCCCTTGTCCCCAGATCCAATAAAACATGTTGGCAAGATTAGATGATAAATATGTAATTGTCCTACAGTTTTTATTCTGTAAAGTGACTAGTGGCTTCATTTTCGGTTGGTTGGTTGTTCAGTGGGTTTATTGCTCAGTTGTTTGGTTGTTTGGTTGTTTGGTTGGTTGGTTGGTTGGTTGCTCCTGTTCTCCAGGTGTCAGACCTCTATATCTCCATCCTGCCCCGGGCTTTCTGCCTGAGGTCTTCAGCTGTGCTGCTGCTGCCCTGCCTGAGGTCTCACCATCCTCTGAGCCTTTATTCCTCTTTGTGTTACTAAATCTGTGAACTGCAGAGGCTCTGCCTTCTGTCTGTTTCTGGTTTATCATGTAGGGTGGCATATGGATGGCAGGGACATATCTCCACCACGACTTGAGTGAACTTGTTTGCACTGTTTGGAGTGAAGTCATTAGATCATTCTGATGTGCCCTGCCAGAGGTGACATCTCTAAATATAATATCATTTGCAAATATCACACTTACTGCCAGACACAGAGGAAGCGACAGCGGATCTGTTTAAAAGAGCCTCTCCATCTTTCCCTTACGTTATCAGGTTTCTGTTGGTTATCACAGCTGACAGTCAGTCACCATGTTTGACAAATCACATTACGTACATAAAGGAGTTAGTCTACTGCCAGAGTGTCTCATCTTGGTCACAGAGAAACTGGAGAAGAGTCTGTAGAGGAGACATGCTTGAAGAAGTCTGGTGCGTTCAAACAGCCTAACCACCTAATTCTGCACTTTAGAAATCACTACTAGGGTGTGAGAAGATATGCTGTATGTGGAGGAGAAGCTTGGCCAAAAAAGATCTGAACTTCAACTTCGTCCCTTGTCTCTTACTGGACATCCTGCAGTGTGTTTGAAGTCTGTAATCAGCTACAGCTTATAACTGCTGAGGGCTACGTCAGCCGACCATTCAGCCGGATGAGAGCTGTCTTAGGCCAACCACAATTTTCAGGACCGGTGTAACGTCAGTTTTCAGTGTGCAGACATCAAACAAAGGTGAAAATACAGCTTTTCAGATGACTCTCTCCTTTGTTGCCTGAACTACAGTATGCAATAGCCTCACGTTGGCATGGCAACAGGTTTTGTAATTTGTAGATATCATGCATCCAGTGAAATTTGTGGTAAACTAACCAGCCAGCCAACCTTTATACCATGTATTGCTGTTCTACATAGCTGTGATGTAAAAACATTAACAGGTTGTTTTTAATAAAATGTGTCACATCTCCACATCGAAAAAAAAAGCACATTAATTCAGGGGCCACAACTCCTGGGGGACCCAGTCTCTCAGACCATGAAGGCTGGACAACAATGAGACAGCCTGGTTTTCATTAGCTGTGCATGGCCTTGTTTTTGCCTCACAAACAAACCATCATAATTTCAAACCATCAGTTCTGCTACCTAGAAGGCATGGCAATATTTTTTCCACAAAAACCTGACGTTTTAAGGTTTTTGTTACTGAGCTGAAACCCAGTACTACCACATCATGGCACAGTGTTGTTTGCTAATGTATTGTTTTGGCCTGCAGTGAATCATGGAATCATAGTGTGGGTGGAGCCTTGGTGGCCCTGGAAAAGGACACGTTTGACACGGCTCAGCAGAGGTGTGGCCCCTGAACTGGGACACAGCTATTGAATGGAAATACGTTTGTATGTTCAGTAAAGCTGAATTTTTAAATGATGATTTTGAATACTGGACCTCGTTGCTATGGGACACGGTTGCCTCTCAGAGCAGCAGTAATCCTGCAGTATCTTTGTCTCTAACGTTGGCTTCTCTGATGTGACAGTTCACCTTCTCTGTGGTGTTTTCACACAGCTGCACCCACAGATGGGCAACAGCAGCCTTTCAGTATCTGGAGCATTTCTTTGTCTTATTGTGGTTTATACTTCCCACTGCTTCTGCTCCTATGTTCTCTAATCTAAATACATCACTTTAAGTTGCTGTCATTACAGGTTAGTTGAAACGCAGCAGCTGTGAGACAGAGAAAGTAGACGCCAATCTTACCACGATTAGGTTCCACATCCGAGCAGCCTCGGCCACCAGCGTGGAAACGGAGCTGCAGCCCGGCATCAGCACAATTTTAATGGGCTCTGTGTACAGGAGGTCGTACAGCAGCTTGGTGGCCTCCCCGGGATCACACTGTGGACACAGAGGGCAGGAGTGTCAGAAACACACTGTGCCTGACAGAGCATGACTTGAAACATGACCTAAATAACAAGGACCCAGTGTCCACGGGGGTTGTGGAGCGTTCAGGGTCTCACAGTGAAAATATCTTTCAAATGACACCTGGAGTAGATTTAAATCCAGTCAAATCATCCACAATGGAGAACGTGTCTGGCATATAAACAATATATGTGTATGTACATACAAGTATGCATCTTTACACTTGAATTGAAGACATCAATACAAAATCCTGTTAATATATGTAGATATATATATTATTCAGTTATCTATATAAATATGAAATTGAAGTAGACAAGTTTTAGACATATATTTTGTATAAATAATTCATATTTGATACCTTATTGTTAATGTGTAGAATTGTTAAGCCCTTATTTATAGCAACTTTGTCGATATTTGTTGTTATTAAATGGTGAAAACAGATATGAAAGAGCACAGGTGCAGCTTGTGCATCACTTTAAACCGTGTGTGTTGTTGCATGTCTCTGTGGTGTGAACACTAAGGGCAGGTGTCTAAAGCACCTGAATACACACGACACAGTATGTTGAGTATGCTGAAGTACACGTGCTCCATATGAACACACAGAGAGAACCGAGACGGAGTCGGCAGTCGAGCAGCCTTTGGGTGGGGGTGGGTGGAGGGGGGGCAAGGTGAGGCACGTTCCAAGGTCACCTCCGCCTTGGTCCTGATAGGCTCGTACGGGGAGGCAGACACAGCATTCATCTGTGTCATGCTGGGGAAACATTTACCCACCAGTCAGGCCCCATTATCCCTGATGTGTCCCGAGCTTTCCATTCAGAGGCAATATTCAATGACAAATCAATAGTCCATTTAAATGATAATGGAGAAGGCGTAGTGACCATTAATCATGAGAGGAGGTGGATGATTGTTTTGTTTGTCATCATGGGATTAACATGTGTCATTCCTCCACACGGAGCTGTCACACAGCTAACACACACAATCTGAGCTGAGGGTATTGAGGGCTGTTCCTCAAAAGCAACATGCTGCACATTTTCCCACCAGTTTCCATGATTTCAGCTCAGAGCTTTAGCTGTCAGTCACTTGATGACTTTGAACAGCTCCCTCCGCTCCACTGATGCTAATTGGCCCCCCAATCGACCAATCAGAGCTCAGTGGCTCTGAAAGAGGTCGTCCTTATCCTTCGCAGTGAACTAACCAGCTATATATACGGTATAAATCCGCATTTACACACGTCATGCTCTGCCTGAGTATTTGAGCCCTTCACAACATGAATCGGGGGCAGCAGCTGAGCAGCTGAGCGCTACGCACATCAGCACATACATGAACACACAGCTGAGCCCAAAGCCTAAATTAAACTGAATCTTTGCCAGGTCTCAGTGTACATTTCTGTAGCATGTGGCTTCTCTCATCCCGTCATCCATCTTTTACAGTTTGTTTTCTTACTGCAAGAAAAATGGTGAATCACTCTCACCGATCAAGTAGTCACATCTATGTTCACCTGCGCCTCAGTAAGGCATCATGGTTCCTTGGCAACAACTCTGCTCTACAGTAGTTAAGCATCTTTTATTTATTTCTGCTGTTTGTAAGCTTGTAACTGTCAGTGGCTGACATAGTGTTAGCAGTCACGTTAATCCTAAAACGCACTGACAGGTTAGAGGTTTATTTAGCCCCGCCCACCCCATCGCCACAAAGTGACAGGATTGGTTCTTCAGGTTTTTGATGTAAGAAACCGTGGCTGTCTGAATCTGTGTTTATGAGACGACCACTGGCGTCACTGCAGGTCAAGGTTGAAACACTCGATCATGGTGTTGACTGATTATTTCACTCATCATACGTCTTGTCGTAGTAAAACGTCACATAAACACTTGATTTTCATCAGAGGATGTTTAAGGGGACTGACGGGGTCACTACACAGGAGTTGCTGCATGTTTGTGTGTTTCTGCATGATTCACTGTCGTTGGTCACTAAAATCACAGTCTATTGTTTATCGTCAACAGCCCACCTCTGAGAAAATGTGTCTTGCATCAACATTTGATTGAAGCACAGTAACTCTGTGGCGCATTACACAGGCTTACACAAACAGTTGTTGTTTTGTTGTAGCTTTCTTTCTTCGTTTACACAAAAAGTGAAGAGAATTCATTGGATCCACTGAAAAAGATGTGATTTTTTCCTCCTCAGGTGCAGCAGGTATCATCGCTCTTTACACTGCACAGGGAAAGAAAAGAGAACCAGAGCTTCACTCATAATTTCACAGGGGAATAAGGGGAAGCGCTGCTCACAGCCTGGGATATAAAAAAAATCATTTTCAGTGCTGGAAAATAATTATGGAGAGAATTTCACATCAAATTATGAACCTCTTAGTTTGAATGGTCTTTTAAGGGCTCACTGAGTCTGGACCAGCTCTGAAGGCCAGAAACCACTTAGGTTAAACCCAGAACCATTTAAAATGGGCAGGACTTAATTTCTTGCTGCAGTGTTTGCCAACAGCAGCAGCTGGCAGGATGTAAACCCTGAAGCTGTTCCCTAGCAACC